>VDFB02199882.1:0-11597 GCA_007258455.2 Sequoia sempervirens
CATGTCCATCATGTACTGCTCGTTGATCAAAATTCCATGGTCTTCCTAACAACATATGACAAACATCCATAGGCATAATATCACACAATATCTCATCACGGTAATTTCCAATCATGAACTTTACCAAACATTGTTCATTACCAAAGCTTTATGGTCCATCCGTAACCAAGAAATTTGGTATGGATTTGGATTCCTTCTTTTCTCCAACTATAACTTACTAACCATCTCTTCTGAAACAAGGTTATCGGTACTACCTCCATCAATAATAACATTGAAAAATTTACCTTCACACTTACATTTGGTGCAAAAGAAATTCTTCCTTTGAGTTGGCTCTTTCTCCTCATTCAACAAGGCTCTTCTAGTAACAAGAACCTCTCCTCTTTTGGCATCCTCAGAATGTGAAGAATCAACATCTTTGTCTATATGTGCAACTCGTTCATTACCCTCAGGTTTTCTATTTGTCCTTCCTTGATGTTGAGGACACTCATATGCCCTCTTCCTTTCTTCTCCACATTGGAAATAGGTTCCATGAAAGCCTCCTCTCCCTGGTCCTCACCCATATCTTCCTCTTCCTCTTTGGTCTCCATTATGAGGACGATATGTGTTATCTCCTTTCTAGTTCTGGCTGCTACTAGACCCTTCACCCTTCTTTTGGTCTTCATTTTGACCTCAATATGACCATCCACTAGTCCTTCCACCGCGATTGCCACCTCTTTGCTTACTTTCAAACTTTCTATTAAACTTCTCTTCTACCTTAGAAGCAAACTGATATGCATCTTCAATGGTAGACATTCTTACTAGACTCAACTCTTCTTGAATGCTTAACTTTAACCCACTTATGTAATAGGAAAATTTCTCCTTGTTAGCATCATAATGACTTGTTCTGATCAGGACTCAGTAGAGTTCTTCTGTATACTCCTTAATAGATTTTCCTACTTGTTTCAACCCTTGCATCTTCTTCAACAAATCCAACTCATAGTCCCTAGGAATGAACTATCTTTTCAATTTTTCCACCATTCGATCCCATCTTGTTATTTTCTCTTTTCCTCTTCTATTTCTTTCCAACTGGACTTCTTTCCACCATATGCTAGTGTGGCCTTTCAATTTGGTCTTTTCAAATTTGACCCTATCCGGGTCTTCTATTTCCTCATACTCAAAATACTCTTCCATGTCATTGATCCAATCGATCAACTCCCCTGGATTTAGGTTTCTAGAAAAAATAGAAACTTCTATCTTTGGCCTCTTTCCAATCTTGGAAATGGCCCTAATCAGTATGACTTCTTCATGATCCATTACATCATGTGCTTCCTCTTCGAATGGATCCTCATCTTCAGCCTCATCCTCACTTTAATGTTTTCTTCTGACACCAGGTCCCCTAGACAACTCCTCTTGCAGTGCTTGAGCTTGTCTTTGGAGGGCTCTCAAACCCTCTTCTGTTACCCCAACATTTCTCCCACCATGGTCTCTTCATGGAGGTATCTTTTCTCATAGGCCCACAACCAAAAGTCCTGGTGCAAATTGTCTCACATTTGACGATTTGTTTACACACTCAAGAAAATATAGTTTGATACCACTTGATGTAGGGTACTCCCCTTACAATATAAAACTCACAAAACCAACAGATAATGGCACAAACAAAATGCAAGAAGGAAAGAAAATATTTTCTATTATCATTGAAATGAAAATGAAATTACAACATTACATTTTCCATCATATGGGCTTTCTGATTACATAAATCTACAAATCTACTAATTAGAACCAATATCTACTTTCCTCTGGCCTCCCTCTGTAGTTTTCCACCAACTTTCAGGCCCATCCGGAGCCTCTAAATGCCTCAAAATTGACCTCCAAGATTTTACTAGGATTTTCAAAAAATAAAATTTTAATATCTCTCAAATGACAAATGGTATTGAAGTGATTTCTTCGTCATTGGCTTCAATTTACTATTATGGGGGTCTGTGTAAGATTTTGTGTCCAACTATGCATAAATGCAAACTTACAAAAATTGTAACCCTACCAAATTTATCCCTTATTGAAAAGAAACAACATTTTTTGGGTGATGCAAGATTGCTCTTACACCCTAGATGTTCTTGCATCAACTCTTGACACTATTTGACAATGTTGGTGTGATAATTATACTTTGGACATATTTATACTAAGTATAATATTGTACAAAGTATCTTAAGTGAATTAGGGAGTAGATATTACTATTTTTCTATCTTCCCATCTAGGATATAATTATTTTTTAGCCTTTATGGCTTAGAGATAAGGTTGTGAGTTGTCTTGAGTTGTCACCTGTCATAAGATGAGGACACTTTCCATAATATTATTACATCTTGAGTCTCAAGTATCCTGTCTAAGAAAGGTTATTTTATGTATTTTTATTCCAATCTACCTTGATCGTGTTGTGAATAATACACTTACATATTTTGTCAATATTTAGATCTTCTATGAAAGTTTGATTTTTGTTTGTAGGTTGTTGTCAATCCTTTCAAAAGAAATATAACATATAGTAGCTCCATTAACATGTATTTTGAATTTGAGAAAATTATATTTTGAATCCTCCTTATTATGCTTAAATTTATTAAGATGATGAGTGGTCCAATTTTAAAATAACCTCAAATTTATAAATTGTGTTTTCAAAAATGTTGTTTTATCAATAAATTATAACTATAATAAATATAGAAATTAATATGAGAATATTTTATAAGATGTGATTTATAGTTATTATTTTTACTTTGAATATGCCATTTTGATAATCATTTCAATAGTTAATCTTTGATTAAATTTTATTGTGAAATATCATTAGTTTAGATGATTATGTTCACAATCTTATGAAAACCAATTTTAATTAGTGTTCAATGGAAATTTAGTAATTTTTTAACATTAAAATAACATATCTCAAATTTTTTCAAATAAAAAAGTTAGTGGTAGTATTTACTTTTACTTTTTATTTAATTTTTCAATATCAAGTCATATTTGTATCCACTAAATGTTAGACAAAAAAATTATTGTAGATTTCATTGCAAAATTTATATGAAGATTTCTATTGAGTATTAATTTAATTGATGATAGCTATTTAGAAAATTACACTCCAAATTTTATTACTCAAACTAAACAAGTTGTAAAAATAAAATATTGTAGTGTTCAATAACAATGGTGCCTCTAGTTCACATTTATGAGTAATTCCATAGTTTTCAAGTTAATGCACTTATATCCTAGTAGAGTTGTACTAGTGACCTCTATGACTTCATCCCTCCCTATATAAATCTAAGGAATATGTAATGTTTCTCAAATATAGAACTTATAAAAATTAAATAAAATAACAAACTAGTAGAGTTGTAATAGTGACCTCTGTGACTTCATCCCTCCCTATATAAATCTAAGGAATATGTAATGTTTCTCAAATATAAAACTTATAAAAATTAAATAAAATAACAAACTAATATTAAATCATATTAAGAATATCATCACCATCTTGTAGATTCATAGGGAATTAGTGATATTTTGATATAATTTTATTTCTGGGAGATAGAATTATCATCTGATAGTCCCAAGGTATGAAATATTATTGACTTATAATCTAATGATAAATAGAAATATCAATATAAAGTTGAAAGAGAATTTTATTGTATTATGATTAGATAGTGGAATAAATTAGTAAATAAGTATTGGTCAAGATGACCAAATACTTTTGAATTAATTATTTTTTCTTAGTGGGTTGTAGTTAAAGATGGATTATTTAGAGAAAAGGGGCCCTAGAAATAGTTTCATACTCATATGAACAATTAACATTAAACATTTTTTCAAAATAATAACTATATATATTACTCTTTGATCCCATTTGAAAGTGATGTATGTAGTTTATTTGGAAAATGAAGAAGGTTCCTAGTATGTAGATGTATAGATATGAGGTTGAAAAATTATCAAAAAATGGTAGTATCAACTTAAACATATTAAAATTTCAAAATAATCACTCAGTAGAATCTAATGATAAAATCACTAAGATAAATTACAAGATAAAACATATTCATTATATACTCTAAATAATCTTTGATAGATTGCTTGAATACTTCAACAATTAGGCAAAATTTTGAGGTAGGACTCCAACTTACTTTTATGAATATATATTAAATATATACTAAAAGATAGATACATTGATACATTTTCAAAATGATAGTGTAATCTTCAATGAGTGGCTCAACATCCATTTGATCACAATGAGTTTAAGCCTTTGGGTAGAGTATATATTTATCTTATATGGATAAATACCCATCCCATTTGTATAAATGTCTATCCTAGACAGACAGAGGGATACTTCTCTCATATGGACAAATGCCTAACCCATATGGTTGGGTGCTTGTGTCAAATAGACAAATGCCTATCCTATATGAATATAAGTATTTGAGTATCCAAATGAGTGCACATTTAACAACTTGAGAAAAAAATTTAAAAAAATAGTGATAAATTTGGGTATAATGGTTGGATCCTTATAGAGAAAATAAAATAACATATTTTCCATTCATACAAATTTGTAAATACTTTGATATATTCCCTACACTAATTTAATATTAAAGAATATCAAAAGTTGATAATTTAGTGTTATATTATGTTAGAAGCTATTATCATTGTGAATGATTATACATCCACTAATAAATATTGAGAGGTCTATCACATTCTATCTTTGATTTTGACTCATTTTTTAAAAGAATGAGAAAAGTATACGAAATACATATTTTATATTCTCTACACTAATTTGATCATAAAATATATTAAAAGTTGATAATTTGATTTTAATATCCAATCAAAATTATTATTAACATTAATAATTACCATCTATCCACAAAACATATTGAGACTTCTCACCCTTCACAATTGATTATTACATTTAAAATAAATAAAAAAACATAACATTCCATCATCATATTACTATTTTTGATGGAAACAATTAGGTCACATAGATATAGACATCTCTATCATTATATATAAAATTACAAGATTATAACAAAACTTACAACTAAGTCAAAATTCATCTTTTGAATAAGGTGTCATAAGTAAATTGATTCTATCCATCATAATCACTGGTGGATCAAACTTGGTAGATGGCACAATTGAGATTGTTTTTTTTTTGGCTAAGTTATTATAAGTGGGGATCTCGTACGTCTAATAGACATGGATCAAATTTGATAGATGACACAGTTGAAACATCAAATTTGATAGATGACACAGTTGAAACACATACAATCATCCTCCATAATTAAACTCAGCCAATTAAACAACCTTTCAATATAATAATCTAATTTTGCTATTCATAACCATAAAAAATGTTTTTTTTAATCAAATATTATAGAGACATTTTAATACCAAAAATAAACCTGTAAATATTCATAATCACGGTAAAATCATAATGACCACAAAAAGATAAATAAAAGAGCCAACATTTTACACGAGCGTTTTTTTCAAAGCAGTCCGTAAAGACGGCTCGAGAAGGAGCCAACATTTTACACCAGTGTTTTTTCCAAACTCGTTTCCATTAGAAATGAAAAGGAAATTCAAACCTCGTAAACAAATATTCTACAGGGTGACCCATTATTGTCCTTTTACCACATGGTGGGAATAAAATACGATTACAAAAAACATTTCCCAAAAGCACATTCGCTTGCATATCAATTTCGTACAACTCACATGAAATCTGCTTAATTGCTTTAATAATATCATACGCCTCTTGATATTGAATGATTTTACAGATGATATGACTAGAGATCAATTATCCAAGCAATCATAGATGGCATTTAAGAACATGAGACCAATTTAGATGAGTGTTTTCAACCGATTTTTTCATTGAAAAAAATGGATTCTCTGGAACACTTGAATGGGTTTACAGATCTACATCAAGTTTGTTTGCAAACAATATTAAATAACAAAAGCAAGCAACTCAGCGCTTCTTCCTCAGGCAACCCATGTTTTTGTGAACTAACAGAAAGTGGCATGCACTTCGCAGGCTCTGGGGACTCTTGTAACGTCCGGTCGTGCAAATCGAGAACACACACAATGCAAAATATTTTTTTTTTTTTAAACAATAAAGTTACATTCTTTACGGTCTGGTAGAAGCCAGCCAGTTCGGCAATGAATTACGTTTTTTTTCAACGAGAGATTTATTTTATATATAAGATTAGAATAATATATATATATATATATATATATATATATAAACACAGAATCACTGTTTTCTGTGTAAACACAGAAAATACACATTGAAGATAAATAAATACATTTGATTAAAGAACATTTCAAATCCAATACAATAAATATGATTGACCTTTTTCACAACAAAGTACTTAAGAGAAATAGGACATATTCAAATGGAATTTGACAGACATTCCTTCTGTTTGTTTGCACTAGAAATGATTTTAGATTTCAAAAGAATTTTCATGTAAGAAGACCTAATTATTTATATATTTTCTTTTCACAACTAAATCATTTAATTCTAATTCTCTGAAAACATTTCTTTTACATACAAAAATTGATTTAAATCACATTCTTATTCTTTACAGATTCAACACAATCAAGAAGAGAGAGGGTGGAACCTGTAGTCCTACGCTTTCAAGAACCTGATGAAGCTGACTTGATCCCGATGGTTTCTACGAAGTGCTTCTCGTTCCTGCTTCAAAATCCCCTCTCCAAGCTTTCGTGTTCGAACTCGAATCCGATCCTTTGTTCAGAAGACTCCAGAATAATACCAAGAAAAGATTGCAAAACCCTTTCTAAAACTCCTTCAAAATATAGCATAAGATTTAAAAATGCATGACAAAGACTTGTGCAACCCACGTATCACTAATCCTCTTTATTATTATTGGCGAAGTTCAAAAATTCTTAATTAAAATCAAATGTGTCATTTTCCAAAAGTCCTAAAAATAAAAAAAGTAAAAGCAAAATAATTCTTTAAAAGCAAAGCTTTTAACTCAAAAATGTATTGTATTTGCTCTCACAATCTTTTCATTCTTTTATTTGTTTTATTGTTTTAATTTCTATCTTTGCAGCTTTACTTGCACACCACATTACTTATTTAATTTAAATAAATTATTCTAATAATTATCCTCCACTAGATAATTGATTAAAATAATTAAAATACATTTAATATTTAATTATCATTTAATTGAAACACAAGACTTACAAAATAATTAAATCATTTAAATAATTAAATAGAATTTAATCTATCATTAAAATAAAATACACCACAAGCATTATAAAGTACCAACATTAATCAAAATAAGGCAAATACAACACGCAAACACAAGCGACCTTGATTACACAAAATGAACAATACCAATCAAACGAGACGATCTGACATCATGGGATGGGAGGACTTCATCGTCACCTCTATTTCAACATTTAACTGTTGGGTTATTAGTGCTCGCCCTATCCTGCCAAAGCAGGTGGAATAGAGACGCGCAGCCGCATACCAAATGAAGTGCCGTGTACATGTATATATATATATATAAAATTGAAGCATTAAATCAAAGCACTGCATTGTGAGAAGAAATCACAGCATAGCATGGCACTCGCAAACGAGTGATGCTATATTGTCCTTCATCACACCTATTCTAACAATTATAATATAACCAATAAATTAACATTTCTAACTAACAATCATCTCATAACATATTTAATTAAATCACTGCATCATATCATAATTCTGAAAATCAACTAATATAACCAACCATAATGTCATGAAATAATCATGTCTACTAATGAAATAACAACATCATCAAATGTCTAACTAACCAAATCACACAATAACAGTACCATCATAGTCACAAGTAGCAAACGAACGCATAGAAAAATAATAAATCCAAACAGTAAGAGGAGGGGTATTACATCCTCCCCCTCATAAAATCGGCTTACTCTTGGAAGCCGGTAAACAAAAGGAATTAAGATTCCCTAATACGGGAGGCATCCACACACACCAAGACGGCGAACTAATCACCATTAGAAACTAGTATCAAGCTCACACATAAGAGTAACAAATAATATTAAAAAGTATTAATAACATGGGGGTATTACAACTCTAGTGGTGATCAAAGGAGCCTGAAATCTTTTTGAGATGCGGTTTATGGGAGTGGCGTGATGCCACGAAGATGGGGAGTAGTGCGGCGGTCTCACTTGATGTAGGAGAGGCTGTGACAATAAGAAGTTTGTTGACAGTGGGAGTACAGGAACCTCAAAGAATGCTTTGATAGAGAGAAACAAGAGGAGAAAACTAAATAATAGCTTGTGCATGCTTCGCTCTGTTGTTCCAAATATCACCAAGGTATCGTTCATCATTTCTTTTTTATTATCATTTTAATGGATAATAGAATATGATCTGAAACATTGATAATTTATTATCTATATACATGATGGATAATAGAATACGATCCGAAATATTGATGATTCATTATCTATATACATGATGGATAATAGAATATGATCCAAAACACATGTATGCAGATGGACAAGGCTTCCACTCTGAGAGATGCCATTAATTATATTCGTGACCTGAACAAACAAGTAGAAAGTTTGGAGGCTGAGATCCATGCTTTTGAATCTACAAACGGTGGAGAAGTTGAGAAAAGCTCATTTGAGAAGGCTGAGAGAGAGGAGACACAGTAGACAAGCTTCAAGAAAGGAGTAATGGAAGTATGTCGCTCTTGCTGAATCTCATGCCTTATTTGTTTTCCACCATTTGTGTTTTATTAAGCGCGGATTCAAAAAAACAATGAAAAGTTGTATCAGCAAAGGGTTGAAGACACTTTAGGCAACTAGTCTTTCTGGTGCAAATCAACATAATAATCTTAGAGGACATGCAAACTATTTCGTGTTTTTAAGGCGTGGTGCTCTGATAAGAATCTCTGTTGCTTCCCTATTGTTTAAATAAATATTAAGGAAACGTAAAATTGAGGTGTGCTATATATGCATGGATTAAAGAGCTATGGGCTTATTCTTAAAATTACTATATTTGGGCCGCTAACAGGCAAAAAGGAAACAAAGGTAGGTCGGATTAAGCACACATCTATTGAATTAAGGTGTGATGATAATGATAATTATTGGATGATTGTGAAACATTAGATTGGTTTATAAGATTTATTAAAATCTACTATTTGGTTAAATTTTTACTGTTGTTTACATAACTATTAATAAAAAGTAAAATTGGAAAGTGATATATTTGGATGGAATGGGGCTATGGATTTATCTTTAAATGTCTGTATTTGGGATATTACTAGCATACATATATTAAATATTAATATATATAAAATATGTCGAGAGTTATCTTTTTTCGAGGCGCTTATTTTTATCAACTTATTCAAAACAACATTAAACTTATCTATATGCTATCACTGTTTCAATCAATCAAATAATATATGAGTAAAATAAATTAGGTGGACAGACTAAATAGTGAAATAAAGCTAGAAAAGACTCAATAGCACATTAGAGGTTAAATGCAAAGATGCTTAGTTGTCTTATGAGTTCCTCGTGAAATTTGAATTAACTGATTTTAATTATAATTTGATTTTCAATATATATGTCCAATTTCTTCTTTAAACAAACATGATACAATTGTCAATTGAGATAAGATCAAATATTAAATTTATGTATTTTCTTCGCAAAGATACAAGATAAGGTAACCTTGCCAAGTTCCAAACCAAATGAGCCCTAGCAAGTCCAACAGACTCAACTTGGGAGACTTTCCATCCCACTCAATAATAAAACAACCACAACTAAAAAGTAAAAAACCTTACGACTCCTTGAATCTTTGTTTTGTTTACTCAATAACAGATTATAACAATGCAATTGGTTTCAACAAAGCCAAATTTGTGATATCTAAATTCAAGTGAATCCAAAAAATGTAAAGAAAAATCTACGAGAAATCCAACTCCAGGAGAATAAAGCCAAACCTGCAACCGTGAAGTTTTGAAATGGTTATGATTCAACAACTTCTTTTAATAGAGGTCTTCATGAATTCAAAGATAAGAACATCTAAAGAAATCTATGAATAAAATAGATTTAAAACTACTTTAAAAACAAAACAAAAAAATAAAAACTATTGACAACTAAATAAAAATAAAATAAGTACACTTTTGAAAAATAATAAAAAAAATACCAAATAAATACATTGAAATTTCTTATAATTATAAAAATATATTTGTGTTACTACTATAAATAAATGTTCACTCTAAAAACTTAAAAATTTATTACATGACACTAAGTATATAGTTTTAATTTATTTTAATAGAGGTCTTCATGAATTTGTGAATAAAATAACTTTAAAACTGCTTTAAAAACAAATCAAAGAAACTAAAAACTATTGAAAAATAAACAATTTTTTTTACAAATAAATACATTGCAATTTGTTGTAATTATAAAAAATATATTTATATTACTACTATAAATAAATGTTCAACCTAAAATCTTAAAAAATTATTAAATGACACCAAGTATTTAGTTTTAATTTACTTTTTTAATTAAATTGATTTTAAAATCTGAAAAAGAACATTACCACCACTTGCATAATACACCTAATTCTTGTCGTAATTATTTTTATTTTACTTTAATTTATCTTTTTGATGAATGCCATTGTAATATGCCTCTCGATGTAAATAGATGAAAAAGGAAACACAGTTAGATTGGATCTATTACACATCTATTAGAATTAAAACATGACAATGATAATGATTAGCATAATTTTTAATGTTGAAAAAGATTGAATTGATTGATTTATTAAAATATATTGTTTAATTAAATTTTAATTGTTATTTACATATATACATATATTTATGCATACACACATACATATATGTATATATATAATATACACATATACACACATCTTGTGTCTGTGTGTGTAATGAATTCATATTTTGGTTTGTTATAGAGAATGAAGGTTATTTAATCTGTTAGTAATTTTGTTCTAAAAGATATATTTTAAAGTTTCTTCTAATTTTTTTTTTTTGCTTCGTAAGAGAGAGTTTTGTATTTTAAAGTTTCTTCTATTGTTATAATACTTGTAAGTATATATATATATATTTTTAGATAAAAAGCTGGGTAGGGCTAGCACCCGTTCATATTAATAAAATAAATTAATACATATGCATAGGAATACAGAGCATCGGACTAAAAGTTCATAGTCTGCACGCCAAATCCCTCCACCAAAATACCAACTACCTGCTACAGTCCACCTTGAATCCTCTTTAGCGCTCCGACCCTTCACCACTACCACCTTGTTTATCCTTGGCACCAGATTTGTATTCTGTTTGAATTCACATGTCGACTGCCTTGATAGAGCTTAGCTGATCCTTCGCCGAGACAAGTCATCAAGAAAGTCGAAAGCAATTTTGTTGCTGACTGCCTGCATTCCCCAGAAGTCGCCGTGACATATCCAAGTCGGGGAGACCACTCATAGATTTTATAACGTTTCCCCGAGCGCCCTTCGCAAAACCTCAAGTTGCTGCGACAAAATCAAACTCTCGCTGAGGGGAACCCTTGTTGAAAAAGTTGGTGGGACAAACCGCATTCGGGGAGACCTCACCCCGATAAGACCGACTCTCACCGATGAGTAC
>VDFB02199883.1:0-26940 GCA_007258455.2 Sequoia sempervirens
CTTGCAAATCAATTCACAGCTCTCTATCCGAGAAGAGCAAGGATTGATATTGTGGCCTTCAGATTGACCTAGTTACCCCTGCAAATACAGTCTCGGAACAAGAGATTCAAAGAGGAGAAGCAAGAATGCCAATCTCCATGAATCATGTTCTTGCAATGCAACAATGAAAACTAATCTAAATGATTGTAAAATGCAATAAACAAAACTAATTTATTGAAATGAAAATTGATCTACATGCAATGCCATAAATGAATTACTTTGCAAATTAATCTACTATGAAGATTAAGCTAAAATGTAATATTAAACTATATGCTCTAAAACTAAGATGTTTATAAAATCAAACTAATGTGTAATCCCAAATGATAAAATTCAAGAAAATTTGTAGCATAAGTCTGATGTAAAAATTCGTGATCTTTTTTTTTTTTGAAATGAGAATGAGAGGGCTCATTTTATAGGAAAAAGTGGAATTGAAGGCAAATTCAGAAGCAATGTGGGATAAATAGAAAAATAGAAACAAATCTTGATTGGAATTCTTTTTTAGTTTATTTCCCTTTTAACTGATTTGTTTCCATTTTTTCATCACGGGATATTCTTGAGAGGATATTTCCATTTATTTTATTTAAATTTAAGATGATAATATCTCTTTTAATAAAATAAAAATAAGATTATGTAATTTATAAATGAATATTAATAAAATAAAATAAAATTATTTAATTAAAAATAGATTTAATTAAATAGCATCATTTTATTTAAGTAATAGTAACTTGATTAAATAACACATTATTTTATTTATTAAAGGGATTTATTTCTTTTGATTAAATAAAATTAATGTGCATTCAAACAGGAAAATTGAAACATTTGAAATAGTTGTGAATTGATTCAGAAATTTGATTTGAAAATGTGACAATCATTGATTTGAGAGAAAGTTGATGTTGACAAATTAAATAAATGGTTTAAAGTCTGGGTGACCATTTTAGGTTGCATCTGGTAAGTCTTTTTCATATTATTTGACTTGGTATTGTAAACTTGTGCTTAGAAGTTCTCTGGGGGTAGAAGAATTGGCATTGATAGGAAGGTTTACAACACCATAAATCATTTGGCATTATCAATATGTTGCTTATAGAATACTTTCTGTGCAAAGTGAAATGGAATGAGGAAATGACAATTGGTCTCAGAAATTCAAATCTGAATATAAGTACATTATACACAAGAAGATGGTACATCTGTTATGATTTAAAGGGCCAAAATAAGAAAATTAATAGGTTCATTTGTTTGCTTGCTCTTGAAACTTGTTTTGTCAGCCAGACCCTCGAGAATGTCTTGTTGATAACCAATAGTGTTCAAAACTCTTGAAGTGGTCAGATCGGTGTGACATTGGATTTGTCTTGCCAATGAAAGTCATCGACAAGAAATGGACTATCAGAGTGAGTTTTCTATTCTGTGCCACTGATTGATCTCTCACCGATGGGTTGGCTTCGATGGTCGTACCAAGGAATTCTAGCGATGGGTACATTTCCATGAATATTTTTAAAAAAAATTGCATTGTTTAAAATGCATGAATTTCGACAAAGGCCCTTGATGAATCACCAAAGCTCCAAGCGAAGTTACTTTGCCTTCTGACCGAAGGCTTAGTCGGTAACTCATACCCATTTCGCCGAAATGGTGATGAACCTAGTGTTGTTTCGCTTACTTACCGGAAGAGCCATTGCAATTGCATTTTGAGTTTGTATTTTTTTCGATTGGATACACAAATTTTTTTGTTGATATTCTGACAAACATCTGAGTCATTTTATGATGCTGATGACCAACAAATTTTCCCCGTTATTTCAATGTTTAATACGTCGTCAGAATTTCGACGAAAAAATAGAGACAATTTTTTTTTCGTCAATTCGTTGATTGTCCGACGAATGTTTGTCAAACAACCGACGAATGTTCGTCAGAAAATGGAATCAAATTCAGTGGTGGCAATATTTGCATCCCTTGATCCAACATTTTGTGTTAGTTCTGCGATCCTTTGGTTTGCGACCACAAGTTGTCCCTGGATGTTTCTCAATTTTGCGGACTAGTTTTTTTCGGCCTAGTTTTTGTTTACCAATTTTGCCTCAAGAGAAAGCTTCATCTCTTGGAGCTCCTTCTCCAATTGGGCCTTTCAGTTCTCAAAGTTTGCATCCCTCTATTGCATTTTTTGCTTGAATTGAGCATGCTGGCATTCAAACTCCTCACTCTTTTGTTGCATTCCCTACTCTGTTAGAGCCAACTGGTTCTAATATTCTTGATTTCTCCACCGTAGCATGACAACCAAGTTGGGGTCAAAGGATTGGAACTTTGCAAGCTCCTCTCAGAGTTTGTTCTACTCTACTTGTTCCTTCTCTGATAAGCACACAATTTCTACTTCTCTCACTCTTTCCTTTTCCAGCAAGACCTTGACCCTATCCTTCACAAGTTTTATCTCTTCTTCTTTCTTCTTTAGTTGGTGACAAGGCTTGAGGAAGTCAGTGGTCACCACCCGTTGTGTTTCTTCCATGAGCTCAACTTTATCCTATGGTCGAGCTATGCTTAGACCGATTCCCATGGAAAAGATGTTGTAATCATCATGATGCATTTCCCCCTGTGCTTTAATGACACTCATGCACATGGTTGTGAAATGCAGTGATTTCTGAGCTTCGTTGAAAATAGTATACACCTTTGGCTCTATCGGCTTCTTGGCATCCTTGGCCTTTTGCTTCTGGATTTGGATAGCTCATGCTTCCTTTGTTTTGTCGTCGTACACCATAAATTGGGTTGGCCACTAAACTATCCTTCCTGCAAAAGGTGCACCAGGAGGTAGGGGTGAAAGAGAATGTGAGGGTAGTGGTTCCGAGCATTTTCTTCTTCACGAGATCGAGTGTAAGTGGGGAGAATAGAGGAATATTCCAAAGCCCAGTTTGTGAACTAGAAGGAGGACTCATTAGGTGTTGTGGTGATAGTGGAGTCATGACGGATTCCAACTATTGGGTAGAATAAGTTGGGCCCAATATAGCAGTAGTAGGAGGGGTATCGATAACGGTCGCAAATGTAGAAAGTGAAATGATAGTAGACATGGATTGGGCAGCGACGAAAGGTGAAAGGGTCCATAGAGGAGTCAAATCAAATGGTCTGACCTAGGAGAACTGAAAGAAACCTCTTGTGACCATTACGATAGAAGTGGAAAAGGAAGGGTTGACAATTGTAGTGAGGGGTGTCGCGGACACAACAAGAGTGACCAAAGATTGTGAAGTAAGAGAAGAGGGAGAAAAAGCTACCTGTTGTTTGGATGATCGCAATCCTTGGCTCATCATTGGCTCGTCATTCATTATTGGACCCAGGCTTGTCACAAGCTCCTAAGAACCTTCTTCCTCAACTGTATCCATGTGTTACCTCTTGTTGGGTGGTGAATCCTCCACTTGTATGGTCTCTAACTATTGTTGTTGAGTTCTTTATGTTTTTGCGGTCCATGTGTGTGTATGCGAGGCTCTCGACCGCGATATATTGAACTGCACATTTGAAGAGACCCCAACTGGTTGCTTCACCGTTTTCTCTTTTTGTTGCACTGAGGCCATTTGTACTTCACTTTCCTTCTCCTTTCCTTTCTCTGTATGAGTTTTCAACTCCTCCAGGTCAATGTCTTCATGAACACTCACATCAGAATTTGTATGCGCATCATTCCACAATTTATCAAATCTTTCATTCATCTTTACACTCTGGTAAGGAGCATTAAGGCGTTGGATTTCTTGTCAGTAGATCCATAAATCCTTAATTTTTTCCTCGCTCTAGTTTTGTTTCTTTGATAACTCACTATGGAGGGCAGTATCCATTTTGCGCTTCTCATTATACTTTGCTAACCAGAGGTAGAATTGAAGCCATGGTGGCCTCCTATCATCGGCAAGAATATAGGCCAGGTCCACCAATAGATTGTCATGCTCCTCCATCAGACTCTGCTACTTTTCCCAATATGGAAGGGGGTTGTAGGTTACCTTGATGAACTCATACCTAAGTCATCAAGGGGTTGTAATTGTCGCAGATCATCAATAGCCCCAAATGAGCCATCTTTTCTTCTAGCATCTTATGTGACTGCTTTTTCACCATAACCACCCACTTGAAGGTTAGCAAACATTTGAAGAATCCTCTCTTGCCCCTTCCTTTGTAAAATTGATAATCAATAATCGAAATCTACCTGAACATTTCAAGGGCCAATACCCTATGTGTGACATACTCTAGGAGCTAGAATGGCTCCTCGGTAAAGCTGCACATATGGATGAATGTAAAATCCATCTTGAGGAGCCAGTCACATTTAGGAGTGAAGCTCTGTATCCACTCCATATGGTCAACATAAAGTCGATAGATACAACCATTCTTATATAAGTCCTATAGAATCAGAGTTAAGAAAAACTCTAAAAATGAATGGTAGTCATGTGTCACAGAAAGGAGGGGAGTCCATACGGAAATTGGCTTTTTGGCTCCTTTATCAGTAAAAATAGATAATCGTATCATTTTACTGAAGAAGTCGAGATTCTGGTATAAGAACATATGAGCAAGCAAGGAAGGAAACCTGAACTTGTGTTGCATCTTATACTCTCGTATCTAGCTCATCATTTCTTGGTAAATGACTCCTGCAAATTCATACCAAAATAAGGACTTTTGCCTCTGCAGCTGAAAACCCAAACCCAAAAAAATTTCTTGCACCCATTTTTCTTCGTCCAAGCTGCAAAAAAATGCCATCATAGAGAGTGCATCCTACAAATCTTGCTTGAAGGAATTTTGCGCAACTAAAATTTTTGGTGACTCTTCACAAAATTTCTCAAGCCTTTGCGTTTCCACATTATAGAAGTCCAAAGCTTTATCTTTTCCCTACCAAAAGATGCACCCATCCTCTAGAGTAAATATCTCCATTCTACTCACTTTAGAGTGGCTCATTGGGATACACAACATGCTCCAGCTAGCATCTTTGTTGATGTTGAATCTCAGCGTCTGGCCTTCAATGGTGTTGGTGTCTGGGTTGAAGTGTTCAATGACCTTGTGGATGAGCTCTAGGTAGTAATGCACAGAGGGGACCATATATTGTGGAAGACCATTGAACCATAGCTTATATGCCATTTTCCCTATGCTTTTAGCCTTCTTCATTCTTTTTCAAGCTCCTTCCCTAAGATCCTTAGGGTTCTTCGCAAGGATGGGGTCATGGATATTATCCCATTCCTCCTTTATTTGGCTTTGGTCCCAAGCAATTTTGGGCTTGTCCAAGGCGTGCATGTGAACCCATTCTAGTTTTTCTAGCATCCCAGGCAACACGTAAGAGGTGTTATCAAAAATATTGATGATTGGTGTTGCTATCATGTCATCATACAAGCTTTGTGTTGCCTCGGCCTGTGCCTCCATCTAAGAACTTCCAGCCATTTCAAGGTACTATAACTTTTTCGACTGTGTTAAAATTCTCTATAATTCACCTTGGTTCTGTTTGTACTCAAAAATCCTTTTCCCTAGGTAGCATGCTCAAAAAAAAAAATCGATGTTAGCTTCTCGCATGAAATACTTATTTATTTCATTCTTGGGTAGCCAACAACACTCACCTTTTAGCATTAAATTTGGCATGTATTGCCAACTCTTTGGCTTGTGTGAAATGAATTACTTGCCATTTTTGAAATGACCCTAATTCATAATGATGATTTGGCAATCATGTCATACGACACGATTTTCTTGGAACTTGAGTCAGTGATTTGAAGGAAGCTTAGGCTTCACATGCTTTGGCAATTAATATCCCAAAAGGAATAATTAAACCCAAAGATGCAATAATTACTTGAAAAGATTTGCATTCCTTTTTGGAGTCTAAGAAGCGCCTGTAGAATGACACATCAACATTTGGTCATATAGACTATCACCGATGACTACCACCAGCTTATGCTAATTAATTAGCCCTTATTTATCTTGTACGTAGCAAACCGTACCTAGTAGATGCAACTGGGTGGGAAATTCAAGCAAGCCCTAGTGTGATTTTTCAAGTTGGTACTTGATTAGCATCATGCTTATGGTATGTAAACTACCACACATATCCTAGCTATTTCTACAAATAGGCGCTTTAGGAAATAGTGAAATCACACTTAGCAGTTTGAGCAGAATTGGTAATAGGCAATTGGCTTAAAATTTGGTGTTAAGCAGCTGAGTAGAATTTGCATAGAGCTAGACTTAGGTAGTTTTTGTAGAGCTAGTATCAGATAGTCACATAGATATTTCTACCATGAATACCCCTATTAGGTTAGTCTATAAGAAATCCCAGACAACCTTCCTTGGTGAAATATCGACTAGGCATCTTAAAAGAATGACCAAGAATAAGCATTCACTGGTCATTGTAGCGATGAAGTGGGTTCTAGAGAGGGACTACATTGAATACAAAGACAAGTACAGAGTTAATACTGATGTATACTCTCACTTCGTCGCATCCATGCTTGACATCCAGGTTCCCAAGCCGTTGATTCTTCACCTGGTGCTTGAGATATTTCTGAAGAAGTATTTGGGCAGCCTCGGAGAGGTGGTGGTGAATGTTGTATTTGGTCTAGGCTTGCCAATGACGAGTGACCTCCAAAAGTACATTGAAGAAGACATAGCAGTACCATGGGTGCCATTCCTGAGTATTTTTTGCATCCAATCACAAGAAGAGCATCATCAAAGGGTAACCCGTTCCTGCCACTTCCTGTTTCATTTGTACAATGTGGTGCCTTTCTACGACATCAACTGGTACACCAACTTTAGGAACCTAGTGTTCCCTCCACCGCTCGCCATTTCTCCTATGGATGTTGTTGTTGGTTCTACTATCATTCCTATTGATGAAGTAATTCCAAAAGTTGTTTTTGATGCCTCCCTTACCGCTGACTTTGACTAAACTTTTATGCCTTGATAAATCATCCTTTTGTTAATACGTTTTGTATATATGCCTGGAAAAGGGTTTACTATAGATAGATATGAAGAAGATACAAAATATATATAGATATACTCTAAAAGCATGGTCTCTAAGCCATTTTTACAATGTACTTATTGAAGTATACAAATATAATGAAAATATAGCTTATATTATCATTATGTCTCCTTTTCCTTTTGATTTTGCAATGTGGGTTCTCTTTTGTTTTTCCTACATATATGTGTTCATTTCAATTTTCCATATGGGTGTCATTTTTATCTCTCTGTTTTTTGCCATAATGGGCTTCACTTGTTTCTGCTTCCTCGCACTATGGATGAAAATTATTGAAAGACCAACTGACAAAAAAAAAGAAAAAAAAATAATTACACTACTCACATATTTACACTGGAAAAATAATATTGAAGCTTAATTAAACAGTTTTAGGTGAATTCCGTTAACCAAAATACTCAATGCTTCATGCTCCATATTTTCTAATTCAAATGCATTATGTTGCTTGTATTGAATTGTTTTGAAAGGGCCTTCCCAGAGTCTATCAAACTTTCCGTGTTGGCCTGGTTTTGCAACCCTTTCATTGAATTTTAGCACTAAGTCCCTACACTTTAAACCTTGATCTGAGGCTCTCTTGTCGAACCATCTCTTAACCACCTGCTGGCGGTTGGATGTGGTTATTAGGGCCTTTCCTATTTTTTCTTGCACTTCTAGCAACTCAGCCAGTTGAACCTCCATGGTGTCATTTTGTTCTACCTCAAGAGATTTGAGCAGTTGTAGCACCGAAATCTCCATAGATATAGGAAATAGCACCTCCTTTCCATATAGTAGCTTGTACGACAAAGTTTTGAGGACTTGCTTGGGAGTTATGCGGTCTTCCCACAACGTTGCTCTAAGGTTTTTATGCCATTCTCTTTAGTGTTCCAACCCGATTCTTTTGATGAGTCAGACTAAATTTTTGTTAGTTGACTCAACCATGTCATTCCCCTATTGGTGGTAATTTAATGACGTTTTCAAGAATATGCCATGCATGAGTGTGAATTGACATACCTTAGAGCCTAGAAAATCCTTGGTGTTGTTGGAAATGATGGTTTTGCGTGGTTTGAATCTCATTGCTAGTTCCTCAAGGAATTCCACTATCTTTGCCTCTATTGCATTCTTAAGAGGCATGGCCTTGGTCCATCTAGTGAAGTAGTCCATTGTCGTTAGAATCCATTTGTGTCTGGCACTAGAGGTGGGATTGATCATCCCAATAAAATCAAGGCCCCATTGCGCAAATGGGTCATCAACCACTATCAGATTGAGAAGCATTGCGAAGTTTTTTCTTCTTCATGTGAAGAATTGGCATTCCTTGCAGGCTTTTACCAAGGATTTTGAGTCGTTAAATAGCGTAGGCCAGAAGTACCCAACACACATAATTTTGATGGTGGTGGTCTTCGCGGAGAAATTCCCACCCACGAGATTGCTATGGAAAGTGTCAAGAATCCTCTTCACTTACTTTGTGGTGACACACCACAATAAAATGTCATTGAAATTCCCTTTGAAAAGGATCCCTTCGATGAGCACAAACCCATTGTTCTGTAGTCCGTAGAATCTCCTTTTTTGAGGAAGGCCCAATGGGTATTTTCCTGTGTGCATGAACTTTACTCTATCTACCAGCCAACAGTCTTTGGACTTAGAATCATTCGTTAGAACCAGCTTTGGTTGCTCTTCTTTAGCTACTATTTCTTTGTTGTGTGCTAGATATTCACACAATCCTCTTCCTCGAATGGTCTTTGTAGGCTTGACTTCAATGTCATATTTAAGGATCTTAGTGATCAAATTGGCCATTTTTCGGCGATTTCTCCTTCCATGATGTGCTCGCGCACACTGGAATGCGCAACATAAATAATCATCTTGTTGCAAGATATTAGATGTCAGAACTTATTGAGTCCCTTAACAATAGAAAACACTTACCTCTTGATGAATTTGTAGTTTCTCATATTCCTTTAAGGTCCAAGAGTCAAATGCTATCAGATGTTCTCCCTTTCCTTCATCGTCCTTTTGAGTTAAGACGGTAGCAATGCTTGACTTGTTGTTGAATACATACATTATGAAGTCCTTCAACAAGTCTGGATTGACTAGTACAAGAGCTGAAGAAATAGCATCCTTAACCTTCTTGAAGGCTTCTCTAGCTTCTTTAGTCCATTTGAATAATTAATATTTTTTTAGCATCAGGGTGATTGGTTTGATTATCCCTACAAAATATGAAATGAATTTGCTTACAAAATTTACCTTCCCTAAGAAAGATGACTCCTTTTTTGTTGACTGGTAGCACTTTCACCTACTCGGGATCAATCACAATTCCTTCCGTGGACACTACATGTCCCAATAATTTTCCTTGTGGCACTTCGAAGACACATTTTTTTGGGTTTAGGGATATGCCAAACTCCTAGCATTTTTTTAAAACCATCTCAAGGTGATCAAAGTGATAATCCTTATGCTTCGAGAATACAATTAGATCATCCAAATAGATTAGGATAATCTTGTTGATCAATTTGTTGAAAGCGATATCTATTGCTCGCTAGAAAGTGGCTCCCGCATTTGAGAGGCCGAAAGGCATTTTAGCATATGCGAAAGTTCCCCACTTGGTAGTGAATTCCATTGTGTCGGTCCTCTTCTTTGACTTGGATCTGGTTGTAACCAGAAAAAACATCCAGCAAAGAAAACATTTCCAATCTTGCCATTGTTTGCAAGATTGACTCCATGGAAGGTAGTGGGTAGTGATCCTGTAGGGATGCTTTGTTCAGGTCCCGGAAGTCAACACATAGGTGGATATATTTGTTCTTCTTTCGGAATAGGACCAGGTTGGATACCCATGTACTGTGCTCAATTGAGAAGACAATCTAAGATTGAATTAGCTTTGTTAGCTCTTGCGCCAGATGTAAGGCTTCAATCTTCGGATTCACTGGTCTCTTCTTTTGGCGGACGGTTTTTGCACCTTCCATCAACTCTATTGTATGCTAGATGATTTTGGGATCATATCCTTTGAGGTCATCATATGAATAGGGTACTACTCCTTGATACTTCTCACAAAAATTGATGAGCCTCTCTTTATCATGACGCAAAACATCTTTCCCCACTTTGAACTTTCTTCCATCTTCGACCTGAAGGTCCGCATAGTCGCTTTTGTCCACTACAAACTTCATTTTTTAATTTCTTGCATCGTCACAATCATATAGGTTTTCAAGAGTGACTAGTCCCTTCATAAGATTATTAGACCTTAGCTAAATGATTTTTTCATCGTAGGCATCAACAATCTTCAATTAGAGTTGGTTGAAAAACTCTCCTAATTGATGGATGAATGAGGCAATGTGTTCGTCGCTGTCAAATACCTGCCAACTCTAATCATTATCTAGAATCCCTGATTGGACTATCACTCATATAGAGTTTTTGTTATGTATTAGGTCGAAGGTAGGGTCAAACTAAGATCCAATTGCGGCCATGCGATCTGCATCAACATTTTGTTCTTTGGGCACTGTCTAGATGTTAAAGGCTTTGAATCCCTCAATCAGGTCCCAGACTTGATGTCTATAGGATCTCATGTCGACATTCTTGGCTGGAGAAATCCCTTAGACTTGGTTGACTATTAGTTCAAAATCTCTTAACACCATTAACTGCTTATTTCCCATCTGCTCTGCAAGGCTTAGACCTTGTACTAGGCCTTCATATTCAACTTCATTATTCAAACAAGCAAATTGGAAGCAAAAAAATCTTAGTGTCTTTTCACTATGTGGGGATATCAAACATATCCTAGCTCCTGCGCCCACTTTGCACCTTACTTCATTGAAGTGCAACGTCCACAGTTCTGAAGCTTGGTCACTTTCAGGTTCCTTCACGACCTTCGAATGATCCCAATCTTCATCATAGATGACATAGGTGCCTAACCTGGTAGCATGATAGTTTCCAAAAGGTTCAACATCTATATATTTTCTCAAGAAAACTTCTTCTTGATCGGTCTGATCTCTGGTCATGTTTTTATCTTCTAGCAACTCAGTGCAATATGTTTCCCCCTTAGTGAAAGAGGCATGAGCAGCCTCAAATTTTATCATAGCTTCATCGACAACATGTTCTGAATGCAAAGCTTCAGCCACTATTTTCATTTTATCTCCATGCTTGGTCCTTAGGATCAAGTGTGACTGGTCTAGAGAAAGATATCCACCTATTTTTGAAGTGAATTATCGGGATCGGCAAAGACTGAACATGGGGGGAACATCTATGATCATAGTATCTTGTGGAACTATGATGCTAGGGCAGGAGAACAGGGTCAAGGGGAGTTCTTTGATGAAACCTACAATTTTTACTTTGTTCCCATCAAGCTACATAAGCCCCCTCTTTAAAGGTTCATAGCTAAGTTCCAAGGCTTTGGCTATCTGCTTGGGCATGACTGTAGTGCTAGTGTTAGAGTCAATCATGGTGTTATGCAATAATTTCTCTCCCACAATAAGGGTTAGGAAAAAGGGCTTGGATTTTGGCTTATCTTTAACCTTAGTAGAGATTTCCTCTATGATATTCATGAGAACTTTGGTAGGAGGTGATGGATCAATAGCCTTCTCCTTGAGCGATTGCTTTATTGGCTCAATAATTGGATCCTCCCTGAGAGCCTTCTGTAGCAATGTCTTTTACTTTGAAATGGCTAATATATCCCAAAGAGAAACATTAGTGGATGATTTTTTCAATTGTTCCACCACATTGAATAGTGGCAGATTTGGAGGATTTTTCTCCTTAGCTCTGGTAAAAAAAAATTCCCTTCGGAGCAAAAATTATTGTGCCACTACAAAGGTATTGGGTTTCTAGTTGGAAGCACTTTTTGGCTATAGACTGGCGAATTGCGAAATGATTGGTTCACTCATGAATCTCCTCTTTGAGCGAGTATTGTAATCAAACTATACTTGCAATGTTTTCGATGGGGATGCATCATTGGCAAACACTGCCTCTTCTTCTTTCATCCATGAGAAGAGCGCGTGATCAGGAGCAATATTCATTTCTTGCTCCAGGGACATCCCTTGCATTTCCACGATGAGTACTGCATTTTCCATTTGCAAAGAGGCATATACATAACCCCCATGGTCTAATGTCGTGTCTTGGTTGTGTTGTCCTACCACCTTTTGTTGAAGATTGTTACATGGGAAGTTTCGGGGCATATGTGCGTCATCACAAGGGAAGCACCAAGGTTTGATGTCATCAACTATATTGTTTTTCCCTGCTATCAACTCTCTGCTTGAGCTTGGGTTAGCACTCTATAACAGAGAAGGAACTAGTACTATTTGATTAGTTGTTTGCACCTGTGGATTTGTGCGAGCGCCTCCATGGAACTGGTTTTGTTGGTAAGAAAACCTTCCACCCTGATAATTCTGATAGGTCGGCTTTGGAGGTGCAGACTGGTTCCACTTGATGACAGTTATTTCATTGGTGATGGTTCACAACATTTCCTTAACATCACTCATCTCATCCTTTGAAGATTTAGATGTAGAAATGTTCTGGGGTGCACCTGGATACATGTACATAGACTGGGGAGGGCTAGGTGCGCTGGTAGATGTTATCTCCTGGGTGAGAACTGATATTTCAGGAAATATAGGCATGATGGGCTGAGGCCACAACTTCGCTGCATCTATTAGATTCTTCTTCACTTTGATTGTGATGTTGTATGCTTCTAGTAGCGTGGTTCTGCCAAGAGACAAGATCATCATCAAAATATCGACATTGATGGATTTTAGGTAGAACATGAATACCAACTCGGCCAACGGTCGAATAGCAACCTGAATTCTCTACCAAGTTATATGGAACCGAGCATTGAAGTTAGTCAAGGCTTCATATGGAGCCCATTTAATAATTGATAGCTGATGATATTGCGAAGACCTGTCTCCATCATTTAAGAATATTTCATAGAAAGGGTCTCTAAGTTGATCCTAGATAGCGATGGTATTAGCCTATAGGGTGTGGTACCAATCTAGTGTTTTTCCCCTTAAAGAGGTTGTAAGGAACCATAGCACTAAATTTTGGTTGGTGATTCCATGCACCAAATACACATCTACCACATCTTGTAGATGTTCTGAGGGTGTTCTTGAGCCATCTTCAGTAAACTTAGGTATAGCTTTTAAAGTAGAGACCGGGATAGGGGCCCAAATGGTGGGTGTTAGTGGTGCTATGAGGGGACTTCCTACATCCCACAACACATAATTTCTATTAGTGAATGGCAACATGGCTAGAGAAAGGGGCAGAGGAAGCAAAACATTCACAATTTGGGTCACGACTTGTACTGTTTCTAGTGGTGGCACTAATAAACTAGGGTTATTCATTATTTGGGACCTAGTAACAAGTCGATGGCTCATACACCCTCTTTAAATTTAGATTCATTTAAGCAGTCCCACTGGGCATGCCAAAAAAAGAAACTGTTGATGCCAAAAATTGGCAAGGCAACAACCTTTATGGGAACCTCAGTTAATGGGGGGACCAATTGCGCTAAATTGAGTGACCTCCAGGTTTGTAAAGAAGTCAGCTTCTTTTGTAATTGGGGTTTTTGGAATGGGAAAAGGAAGAAAATATAAAAAATGAAGATCTAATTAAGGCAATTGCACTAAGGAATAGATATAGGCACAGTAAATCTATCTTTTGGGATTCGATTTAACAGCCCGATCAATAATCTGCTATGTTCCAAAATAATAGAAATCAAAGGTGAAAACTTGAATATTTTATTCAATGACATGAAATAATTCTCATACACAGTTACTAAAAAGAGGAGTCAAAGACATGATCTAAACCAACAAACTTGTATTAAAATCATAGAAGTTCTACAAATAAACAATTCAGGACAATAATGACACACTATAGTGTTTTATCAAATAGCTTAAGAAAATGGAAAGGTTGAACAATGGCACAATCTAAGAGTCTTATACAATAATCTAAAAGCAATATTAAAGGCTTGGTGTCTTTCCCCTAAATTTTTTGTATCTTCCCAACTCTTCTTCGGAAGGAAGAAGCAATATATATATCTAAAAATCCCATTGCCTAGTGGGCCAGAAATAGAAAAGATCCTATATCTCGAGCAATGATTCCTGCAATAATGATTTCCTTTGGCCATTGTAACAAAAAAATATTCGGGCCATAGAACATGGTCGCTCCCTAGCAAGATGCATCCACTGCGAATGATGGCAGTGGTCCTAGAAAAACCCTATGCAGACAGGTGTCAAAAAATCATGTAGTCAGTTAAGACACGCAGCAGCCCGGTGGGGCACACTGCTCGCTCTTGCTTTCCCTTTGATGAAGTCCTTGCAAAAGAGACACATGGCAAAAGATCGAGGCTCGCTCATTGATTCCTCCTCATGTTGAAAGACTGTGCAGTGAAGACACATGGAGGCAGTCTTTACTATCAACGCCCACTGTGGGGACTGCCAAAAAATGCACGTGGATGAAAGCTACGTGGCATGCAGATGGGGCCCAATTGAAAAGAGAAGGGAAGCAACCCTTAAGTTCATGTGGCATTGACACATGGAAGCACATTGGGAGCTAGTAGGAGAGAAAAGGAAGGACCTTTTGGGAGGAGCGCTTGGCGAACACATGGCAACAGCGGATGAAGTTCAAAAATGATGAGGTGCGGGCCGATAATTAGCAAAAATAAAAACCATCCAGAGGGAGCTCGAGGAATTTAACATTCACACATACTGTTGAGCTATTAAGGCTTTTTGTTGAGCTTATTTTTGTTGCACTGCTAGGGCTGATTTTTTTGCATGTTGTTGTTGTCATGATACTAAAGCTGCTTGATGGGCTTGATATTGTTGTTGTGTTGCTTGTTGTGCTGCTAGAGTTGTTTTCTATTGTTGATGTTGTTGTGTTGCTTGTTGTGCTGCTAGAGCTGTTTGTTATTGTTGATGTTGTTGTGTTGCTTGTTGTGTTGCTAAGTTTTCTGCTTGTTTTTTATGTTGTTGTTGTGTTACCTTGTTGTGCTGCTAAATTTTCTTGTTGTGCTACTAGGTTTGTTTTTTGTTGTTGATGTTGTTGTTGTGCTACTAAGGCTGCTTGTTGATAGGATTGTTGTGCTTGTTGTAAGGCTAAGGACTATGCTTGCAATGTGGGATCAAGTGGTTGTTGGTACATTGATGGAGGATTATGGATATTGATGTTATAAGTGGGTAATGGATTGGTGATGAAATGTTGGGGATTCCCTTGGTTCAACATTCCTTGCAAGATAGTGGATGGTGGTGGAGGATTGTATGTTTGAGATCTTGTTTGATTTTTCATAGTAAAGGGGACTGTGTGAAAAGATGAGGATGGTGTCATAGGATTATGTGATGGAAATGACACACTAGGACCTTGAGTCCATTGATTAGAAATATTTCCTTGTCCCGTGTCTTGAGGATTTCCTTGTACCAAAGATGTAAACAAGGGATTTGTGATCAAGGTATTTCTTGGATTGATAGAACTTGTAACCAAGGGATTGCTTTGGGATGGATTGAAAGTGGATGAGGTGGATATGTTTTGTGAAATTGATGGTGTGGATGAACTCATTGGAGGATTAGATAGTGATGTCCCCATTTTCATTAAGTGTTGGATTTGTGGTGTAGTATTGACATGCCCTTATGTGTTGCTTTAGTCTATACTACTTTTCGTGATGGTAGGAATAGTTGTGGTACTCATTGGTATAGATGAACAAGGATGGCTCCAATATGTTGAAGTGATTGTAGAATAATGAAGTTAAATAGGTGTGTATGTTTGTTTAGGATTTTTGGAAATGAGATGAGCACCAAAGGTAGGTGTCCAATTGGTTGTTGGAGGTGGGGGATTAGTGTCAAGAGTACTTATGAGTGTGTTGCTATCAAATGGTGAACTATGACCAAAGTCTTTAGAAAGACTAGTTGCAAGACTAGGAAAAGATGTTTGATTTAACCCTAGTGATGGAGTTGTGAAGCCTTGTGTTAAATTTTGTGCAATGAATGTTGGGAAAATAGGAGCTACATTTCAAAGGCTTGATGTTCCATGATTTCTTCCCTAGTGAGTTCAAATGGGTTTTTCATGATATCTTCAATCTCATATGGTTCTGATGATGATTTTGGTTGTTGTGATGGGGTAACTTGAATTCTTGGATCAAATTCTAAAGGATTTGGATCACTTGAGGTAAATGTAACTTTGGCTTTCTCCATGATTCTCTTGTGTTGTGATCTCGTCTTTACCATAAATTTTGTGTCAACATTGGGAGAGTTGTGTTGTGATTTGTGATGTTTGAACTCTCTAGTTGACTTAAATCTAGGTAAAAGGGATACTCTAAGTATTTTGGAGCAATGGTGATAATGGGGGATGAAAATATGGGTGATGTGGAAAGTGATCTTTGCAAACGTTTTGGGACAACACTTTTCACTTGAGTTTAAATTTTTGATGTTAGGATAAAGGATGTTAATGAACTTGTAAATTTTTAGGGTAGATTCGTGAACTTAAAGATTAAATAGTCCAAGGATGATAATTGTCTAAATGCATGGAAAATGATACATTTCACATACAAAATAGCCAAGTTAGAAATTGGTTTTGAGAGATGTTTAAGTCACAAAGTGTTGGTGTATTCAAAATTTATGCAAATTTTGATGAAGTGAATGATGAAATTTGGATAAAGAGATGGATGAGATGTTTGACCCAATGTTGACCTAAAGTGGACCTTTGATAAGACCACAATATTGAGAATGATGCTAGACCTCTAAAGTTTTCAAATCCTAAAGACCCAATGTTGACTTAGATGAGAAGATGAATGGGGATGTTTAAACCTATTCAAGCCCTCCTAGCTCGAGCATAAAAGTTCCTCAACAAAATGTAACAATTTTGATAAAATATCTTGGCCCACCTCCTACTAAACTGTGATCTATGATACCTTTTTTCTGTAATAATGAGATGTAGATCTTCCCCTATAGATTTTGATTGTACAATGGATCATTTAGGGGAGTTCAAGATCATAGTCATGTGAGAAATTGGAAATGTTGGAAAAGACTAGGATTCTGACAGTAATAAAAGGAATACAAGCTCAGATTGTGTCTTGAAGCATGTTTGTAGAAATTGTATAACAACCTAGTCCTAGATTCATGAAGTGCCCAAAGGTGTTTGTTGAGAGCTTTTGGACTAAGATACCTAAGTCTGAAATGATGACCTGTAGACCTTACTTTAGGGATCTTGATTTTGCATGAGATCATTTAGAAACAGTTTAAGCTTGTGGAAGAAAGGAATATATTTATTACCATGCGGGTGGTGGTAATGTGGGCCTTCTATCCTCAATATCAGCTTGTTCCTCCTTTTCATCTAAAATGGTTGTTTTGTTTCTCCACTGGGTGTTTGTTTCTTTTGTTTCAAAAGTGAAGCTTCTCAAATTGTTAATAAGATCAGTTTGTTCTCCATTAATGATTTCAAATTTTGGTTGAATGATAGCACCTAGAAGATCAAGTTGTTCAACGGGAGCAATTGGTCTCCAAATAGTGATGTGGGGTTCATTTATTAGTTTATCTTGCTTAATGAGCTTATTTTACCACAATCACTTGTCTTGATTATGTTTTCAAACTAAATGTTTATGTCAAAAACATCATAACTTTCACAATGTCCATTTTTTGAGAATCATGAGGTTAAAGCCACAATTTCCTATGTTGTCTTTGGAAAATTTGGATTTGAGATTAAGTCAAGATATTTAGAAATTTCTAAGGATAAATCCATAGGACAAGTAGTAATATCAAGACTAATTTCAAGATATTCCATATTTAGACCTAAGTGTTTGAAATTTTGAGGAAGATAGTGAATGTTTGTTTTTGTATTTTTTTGGAACCAAGGAAGGTGTCAAACTAACTCACAATCACTTTACAATCCTAGGTTTGAAATGGCTATACTTGTTGAATCCCCACTTGGATTTCTCCAAACACTAAACAATGCGAACAATTAGAGATTTGGTGACACTAGCTCCCCTCCACGACACACACTTCTCAGGACCACCAAATCTCAAAATCCTTAAAATCTAGAGATCAAAAGGATTTTTTTTTCTACAATTGAATATTAAGAATGTGGGGTGGCTTCAGAATGACTGTTCTTGCACCAACAAGTATTAAAGATTTTTGGCTTCTAAACAATGGTTCGTAATAAGGGCTTCCAGTTTAGGGGGTACTGTGGTAAACTACCTCAAGACATCTCCCAAACCTTAGAACAAAGGCTTTACGCATCATAAAGATATTGGGGGAGATCTATCATGTACCACATCCCATTGATCACAATTTTCATTGCAACCACAAATTTATATAGCGGTTTGGAAGAACTTGACTTTAGTTCGTTACCACTTGGGTTGTTCCCTCCTTTCAAAGAGGGGAGGCAAGCCCTCTAAAGGTAAACAATAGTAAGGAAGTACATCTGTAGTTTGATCATCTTTGCTTGCATGAACAAAGAGAGAACACATTCCACGTCTTTTTTCACACTCGCAAAGGGGGTGTAGTTTTAATCCAAATTGAAAGATGTAGGTGATTTTGCAAAGTGTTAAGGAATGTTTATATTTCTCAAGATCGCCCAATGGCATGAGCTAATTGCATATGCATCCACTAACAATGTTGTAAAACATAAAATATTACAAACAGTTGTAAATTTTAACCCCTAAACTAAAGTGTCTTCATTTTATGCACCAAACGAAATGTGAAATTTGTCTTGTTCAATTTTAAACCTAAAATACAATGATGTGATGAGGGTTCAATTTTAATCCCGTTTGAGTGTTATTTTTAAACCCAATTGAAATCTAGTGATTTTCCTAGAGTAGAAAGTAGAAAGCATAGAAGTTGGGTTATAATTTCCACAAAGCGTTAAACACTTGTTACAATCATAAAATTTTAAGATAAGAGAAGCTTTCTTCACTTTAGCTCCATGTCCTTCAACCTACAAACTCTTGTTAGTCTAAAAACTAGAACACAGTCAGAAATGCATCAGTAATCAGATAAATCAAGGAAATTAAAGCACATGTTGAAAAAATGATCATAAAATTTCTTACCCTAGTTGGGCGTCGCTGAACACGATAGCATCACAATTTGAACTATGGGCATTGCTCTAGTGAAAATGGGTGTCGCTCTGCAGCAAAAAAATAGAGAAGGATAGCGTTGGGATTTGGTCTGACGTTTCCGCACATAGTAGCGCTGCGATTTGAAAATTTGGGGGCATCACAGTTTGAACCTTGGGCATCACCGTTTGCAGTTTTCAATACCTTTATATTAAATCAGCGTCACTATATTTAAATCAATGCCAGTGCATTTAATCGATGTCAGTGTTTCAAATTGTGATAGCGTTGCTATATGGTGACGCTCTTCAAAGGGCGTCGTTGTTTGTGATTTGGGTGTCGTTGTATCATACAAAATAGCAAACAAATGAAATTCGAGCTAAAAATTTGATTAATTAATAGTTTTCCCTCCTAGCGCCAGAATGTGAGATGAGGATCATCAAGGTGGATCGATTATGCTTAATCCATGATGAATTGAAACATAATTAATCCACTAAACCTCAATCTACCAAACAAGATCATTCAAATTTAAAAGTTAAACTAAGCATTTATTGAAATTGAAAGTTACAAACTATGAAAACAATTAAATTCCTACTCTAACCCATTTGAAACTTATCCTGTTTTGGAATTGGTGTCGTGTTGATGTGGAACAATGACCCTTTCCCAATCCCGTGATTAGTGAGCCTATTTCAATCAATTCTATGGAAGAGAATTGATGAAACCATTGTGATAAATGGATGAAAACCTGATTTATGCTAAATTGAACATGATGCAAGTTAAATTAACATTGTTCTATACTAAAATTGATCTAATTATGCAATTGCTAAGCTACAAGATGGAGACCCTAATTTATAAACAAACTAAGATGGATGCATGGAATCCATTAATGGATGTATTAATCTATTATGCAATTAAAATGAACTAAAACAAGCCAAAAGTCAGTAAATTGAGAGTGTGAGTGCAATTGAATTCAACAACATGAGTTTGCAATTGAAAGATGGATCCATTTGTCTCCAAATAGTGACCTATTTATAGAAGAGCAAATGAGAAATGGAGGGTTGAGATTGAAAAGATTAATCAATGGTCAAAGATGGAGGAAAAAAGGAGACATGGATCATGGATTCTCATCACCTGATGAGAACACATGAAGGGATTTAATCAAGGGTTCACATTTGCTTCAAACAAACACACTTTTGACTTGCACACATAGGTTAAAGGTGAAAACTTGCATAAGAAGCTAAGTGAAAATATCCCTTTTTCAAATGATGCAGGAATAAGAATATTATTTTGGAATATCCCATAGGTGAGGATAAAAGGCATTTTGAAAATTAAAAGAAATTCTTAATTGTGAAAAAAAGGGGATAAGGAATATTCCATGGGAATATTCCTCTCTTAGAGGAAAATTAGTTTAATTGCTAATTAAACAAATTTTAATCATGCAATTAGGGGATTGAAGAATTAAAGTGACATTTATTAAATAATTTAATAAATGGGGGGGGGGAAGAGAGATGATATTTAATTAAATAACTTAGGGTTATTTAATTAAATAAGATGACTTAGGGAATTAAATTAAATGTTTTGATTTATTTAATTTAATAGGATGAAATGTTAGTGTGAAGGGAGAGTGAATTAACCTAATTTTATGAACTAGGTTAATGGGCGAAAATGAAGCAATTGATTAATTAGCTAAGCTAATTCAATTAACTAAGTGAAAAGAGAATGGGTTTTGAGAGGAAATGATGTTAGTAAACATGTTTTGAGTGCATGATATCATTTAGGACATTTTTCAGTGTCTACACATAGTATCGGTGAAGGTGCATTGCATTAATAGGTTCTTTTAGAGGTGTTCCATCCATATATGACAATCCATAGGCACCAGAACCATACACAAAGATGACAATGTAAGGGCCTAACCAAGGACTAAATTTTCCCCTTTGATCAGGTGGCAAATTTATATTCCTTTGATTCTCATAAAGAACTAGGTCACCTACCTTGAAAGTTCTAGGAAGAACACCTTGATTATACTGTAGCACCCCTCCATGACTCACCTTTTTATGATGTTTATTGTTTATGTTTACTATGAGACTAAGAGCTATTTCTTTATGATTACATGTTGATGATGTATTAGGATGTTAGCATACTAACCTTGTTGATGATTTATATGAAATGATCTAAGTGTAAATGATTTATTTTTGTGATAGCCCTTTTTTAATGTTTTTAATTAAGGATATATGATGAAGTACTAACGTTAATAATGATATGTTCAAATCATTGTTGTGACTATGTGTGATATTCTAGGTTGGGACTTATCACGTGTGGTTATGGATATGCTTATCATATTGATATACACTTATTGAGGATATTCTAATGACTAATGGAGTAGTGATGTTAGATGTTGATTAGTCTTTGATTACTTTGATGATGATTATGACATGTTTATGAATATGCTAAAATTAGAATGTGTTGCCTTATTTTGGAATGGTTTATGATTATTGATGTTACAAGATTTTATTTAATATATTATATGGCGTTAAATGCTATTTAGGTGTGAAGGGAAGGATGTCATATTTCTCACTTGTGAGAACCCTGCGATGTGTTGGTTTCCTTTCACTAAGTATGTGATGATTATATATATGTGCAAAGACGTTTGTGTGCTACAGGTTGCAGGTACTAGACATTGACTCCACCTACATTGGTAGGTCTGAGCATGCCTTAAAATCAATGGACCAGTTGATCAGAGATAGCACTTGGTCCCATACCCTATCCATCATCCTAGAATAGGATGAGTATCTGGTTTGATACCTTGTCAGTGTGTCAGTGTTTCCTGTGGTCAGTTGGTCTTGCTTCTCAACCCTGGTTAGGGTTTAGGTAATTGTTGTTGACATTTGGTTTGTTTAATTTAAAATTTGGTTGATAAATGTTGTTTTGGTTAATTGATATATTAAAATAAAATAGAATTATGGTGGACAGTTATAATTAAAAAATAGTAAATAAAATAATATAAAAAAAAAAGATAGAAAGGTTTTACATGCAGCACATGCACAACTTTGATCAAATTGTCAAAAAGAAACTTAATATTTTTGGGGGATTTTGTGATATTTTATTGAATTTTTGGTTTCAAAAACAAACAACCTTCTTCTTGTTAATATTTTTCCTTCTGAAGGAATTTTTCATTCTATTTTTTGGAGCTTTTGGGAAATGAAGTAATTTTTCTACAAAATTTTAGTGGTTCTTGTTGTTATGGGGAAAATGGGGGATTCTAGGAGAAAATTAATTCAGAGTTTTGGGAAGAAATTTTTTGTAAAATAATTTCATCCCATCATTGATTCTTGGAAGGGAGGAACGTAGAAGGATGAGAGAAGGAAGGCATTTTATGAAATCAATTTGGGGAAAATGAATTTTATAGATAAGTCTTTGTTCTTGTTATGATAATGCTATTGTTTTGATTGTTTAACGATTTAATCATTTTCTTTATAATCTTAGTGCAAATATATTTTATGCATGTATCCAATAATCATTGCATTCCTAAGAAAACATTTATTTATACCTATTGTTCGCTTTCTTGAATGTTTTAATAAAAATAATTTGTGTATATCTTGCAACCATAGAATTCTCTGAAGGTTTCCAAAAAACCTTTTAAGAAAATACATTCTATAGTTTTGTATCTCTTATTAATACATTGATTTACTTTTCTTTCCCAGTCGATTACTCTTCTTTAAAATTTCCTTAAACCATTGTAGCAAGCTTATAATGTTTTAATGTGTCCATGAGAGCTTCATAAATTCAAATATTTTAGTGCTTCCTTGCAAAATATATATTGTGCATACTATGCAATTTAGTTTCTCATTATGGCGTCGAATTATTGTTCCCCGACTGATTGCATGTTGTGAATTTCTTAAGCCTTTCTTTATCTGTTTTGGCATGGCACACCTGGCTATCACTTCTCCCTAGTTGATTGCATTAGCTTAAAAGTTTCTTAAGCATTTTTAACTAAACTTTATCTACGTACCCCAACTTCATGGAACCCATTCTAGCCAAAGTATGACAACACCAAAAACCTATGGCCCACTGGCTGTCCTTAACTATCACCATGTAGAAGCAGATGGTGTTTACTTAGTCTTTTTCACCATGGTAAAAATCGCACAAGATTTCAATATGAATGAGATTTCATGAGATGGGGTCAGTTGAGACAAGAGCTATCCCAGTCAAATCCCACTCTTTCTCCTCCCTGTGTGCTTGTTGCATGTTGTGCTTTAGGGTTTAGTTGGTGTATTTACTTAATCTTGCAAATTGTGGTTTCATTCCTGCCTCTTATTCTCATTACTGTATATTTCAAATCCATTTGATGGTTATAATTTGGCATTTAATACTTGTTATGTGATTTACATTTTACTCATTTTTTTTTTATATTTGTGGGTTATTCATTATATTTTTTATTTGATGAATGTACATTATACCTAGAATTTGATGTCTATGCAATATTGTGAATCAATGAATATATTATATGTTTAGCATTCAATGAATGTATTTGGCATTCGCTTATATATATATATGTGTGTGTGTGTGTGTGTGTGTGTGTGTGTGTGTGTGTGTGTGTGTGTGTGTGTATGTATGTATGTATATAAATATATATATTCCACATTATAATTTATTATATTGTATTGAAAACTGCACTTGGCTAATAACATTTACACAATTATATATACATATATGTGTTATGTTTATAGTTAAAGAATATTCTACGTACATGATTAATTGATTATGAATTGGAAAAATAAATAGGAAAATTGATTTAGTTATATATAGCTAATTGAAGAATTTGTTTTAATAAATGAATTAGATTATCATTTTTTAATTAATGATTTGTTGATTACATTCATAACTATTTTATAGTTGATGTGAAAATTTCACTATGAAACTAGTTATTTAGAATAATTGTTGTTATAGTCAATTATGAATTACTATGTAAGGTGACCATGAAGTGAATTTAGTGGTTAAGTTAATGAGTAACATGAAATGTGAAATAATGTCTTATATGGAGTATTTCATGGTTGCAATGTTTGTTTGAGTCCTTGTAATGAATTATGTGTGTGGTTTTGGAATTGGGGTGATTTTGGTAATTGTCTAAAAGTGGGAGTCATTTGTGCAAATGGTTAAGGTTGGCTTCCAGAGGCCAAGGAGGGAGTATTTTAGTATGTATGGATTTTATGATTGTTCACTTGGAAGTGGTTTGGAAATTTTTTGAGTTGTGTACAAGGGGGTCATTGCCTTGCACTGTGTATAGATTATTGTGATTGTGATAAGTGTGCAAGATGGTCAATGCCTTGCACTGTGTTTGGACTCATGTAAATATGTTAAGTGTGCAAGATGGTTAATTCCTTGCTTGATGTGTAGGTTTTAGTATTTGCAAGTAGGGGGAGTGGCTCTCCATGGGGGCCAGGGCCCAAAGTGGTTCCCAGGATAACCCATTGGAGGGTTTCTTAATCTAGTGAAAACTTTAATAATGAATTAGGGGGATGGGTAGTATTCACATTAATCAAGATAATGTATGCCTCACTCATGGTTAAAGTGCTCATTTAGGCTTGAGATGAGATGGTAAGGCCTGGAATGGAAAGATCAACTACCTTGTCCTCATGAAAGGTATGTTGATTTTGCATGAGTTTGAATAGGGGTCGGGGATAAGTAGAGGCTACCAGGATAACCCAAGATGGGGGCTAGGAGTCTAGGAAGATCAACCAGGATATCCCATATCAAGCTATGTGATGACACTCCTCCCTATTGTAGTCTATCATTCCCTAGTTGAAATTTCCCTTCTTTTGTGTGTGTACCTTTCGAAGTGAAGTCAGTATTGTAAGTGATGTTGTGTTGTGAGTAGTGTTGTGTTGGATTCACTATGTAACCCTTGATTGTGTTAGCCTATTGCTTTCCTGACTATGTAACGCCCCACCTTGGTTACCGTTATAACAAAGTGTAATGAGTAAAGTTAATCGAATAATTTTTTTTTAAATTAATTGATTACACAAATGCTATAAGGTTTCCAAGACAGTGTTACATAAACATATTAAGTAAACTCAACACATTATCATAGTTCAAATACAAAACTAATGTCACGAATATTCCAGTATACATATCTTATTATAATCAAATATCCAACTGAACTGATTACATAAAGAGAGATTTCAACAAATCTCAATACAATAATAAGATGGTACAAAGAATACACTCTTTTACAAGAGGTGAGTTTACAAAGTAGAAAGTGTTCACCACACAACTGATGTCCATAACCTCGAATATGCTTCACATTCGCAGTCATGATCCAAGGGCTAACTGGAATCTGCTGCAAACATAGGATCATCTGCAAGAAAATATAAGGAAGATAGAGCACGGTTTCCTCCCGACCACGTGAAACCCAAAGGTCCACTCCCTCCGTGCTAGGAGATATTTGACAGGTCCACAAACAAAGTAGACAGAACATAACATTTACGGGGTTTACAAATCCACATAACGACATTACGATTACAAATTCAAACAGATACAATTTCAAGTAACAAATCTCATCAAAATAGAAAACTGAACTCAAGAAAACACCATCATGATATATACTAAGAGTGTCATCACACCGTCGGGATAGGTTACCCTGGTGAACCTTCCTAGACTACCGGCCCTCTCTCCAAGAGTTACCCTGGTAGCCTCTACCGATTCTCGGCCCCTATGCAGACTAATGTGGAGTCGACACATCTTTCAAGAAGACAAGATGGCGACTTGCCATTCCAGGCCTTCTCAACCTTTTCTTAACCTGAACGAGCGTTAAGAAGATAGGCGAGGAAAACTATTATCTGATTTAGTGTATAGAACTACCCAACCCCTAATTCTTTAGTTAGGTTCTCACTTAATTAACACACCTACGTTAGGTTACCCAGACAATCACTTCCGGATTTCGGCCCCTAACGCAAGCCACTCTTTTTATAACATGACTCAACATAAAAATTCTAGGGGCAGCCACCAAACATAAAATTCAACCCTCAAAGGTATACTTCTTTCACTAGAGTCAAACCAAAATTTCTATGACATTACTTTTGTCAACAACAAACGGTGTAAAGCTATGCCCCAAATGAAAATAAACACCATACTTGAGCAACATAATAAAAGGAAATAATCATAACAATATGATATTCACCTAGTTTGTAAATAAATGAGAGCTTATATCCACAACATTTCATTATATATATACATCAAATAATTATAATTTACCAAACCTCTTGAATTGAAAATTCATGTAATATACAATCTACAAATTTAAATATATTTCTAATATTTTTTAAAAAGAAAAAGCATTTATTAACATTGTAGCACAAGATCTATATAAAATCTTTGTATATTATAACAAATTCTATCACTTTTAAATAAAAACAATTACAACTCACTTAAATTATAGATATATAAATAATAGTGGAATATTTGTATATATATAATCTTTCCAAAAGTATTTATATTATAATCATATAATTAAGCTTTATCAAACTCTTATTATTATTCATTAATTTCAATTTAAAAAGTATATTTTTGTAGATCAACCATGGCAGAGCTTTAACTTTTATTTTACACTAATATATTTAAATATACATATAACAACTTAAAAACCGATTGAACAATTCAATTTTAAAAGAGTCTAATTTCAAATAGTAAACTTAAGATTCTTTTATGTCTACATACGTTTCAGTTCGTACAGTTAACTACAGATAATTTTAAACACCATATTACGACATGCTAGACTTGAGTCTACCAAAAGATATTTCTAATGAAAAACTATAACTACAGTTTTTTGCGCCTAGCAAGTCTGAGAAGATATCGCCCATAGATCAGTGTTAAACTTAATCAATAATGCAGTATTGATTTCAAAACAGTAACATATAGTTACATGGATAATACAAACCTATTGCAAGATATATTTTAACTTCTTTGACAGTGATACAAGGCATAGGCGATTACATTCAAATAA
>VDFB02199884.1:0-31092 GCA_007258455.2 Sequoia sempervirens
ATGGGTCAAAAAAACCCACAAATGCATAACTTGGCAGATTTATCTCAAAACTTCTTCAAATTTGAGATATGGGTACCCATTTGGCATCTTTACAACATGGAAAGCTCAATAATTTCTAACACTTAGTTTTTTGGATTTTGGACTTGGGCAACTAACTAAGACAAGGGAAGACCATCATAACACAAAAGGCAAATCACCCAAATACCCACTGTCAGTAGGGGGAAAACAAGGGTGTCACAAAGTGTCAACAGTTCCAAGAGAGGATCTTTGTGGATTTGGGACTCAAGAGAGTCCACACATTTCATATTTATTCACTTAATCATCCAAATCCTTATGAGCTTTCCCTTGGGTTATGGTTGTCGTCTTTGAAGTCCAAATTTGTAGTGATTTGTCTACTAATTTGCTAATAAAAATTGAGCTCCTCTTCCATATCTATTATATGCTTAACTAATTGGTGTTTCTTTCTGACAGATTGTTGTGCTTTTGATCCCCATATCATGAGCAGATCTGGCATAAGATCATGTTGCTGAATGGACCTTGCGGATTGAGTTTTGCTTCTAATGTTCATTGTTGATGAAGTTCCAAGGAATATTAAAAGCAATTCAGAAGGTTTGAAAGACTGACCGGGAAAAAATTGTAGATTTGGATTGGCAAGGAGTTATTCATTGGAAACAAGAATGGTTTAGATGTAATCCATCATTCCCAAGTGAAGAAGATCAAAGGGATTACTTGGAGCAATCTGTGGTGAAGTAAGATTATTTTGCTTTCTTTTTCAAGTGTATGCCCATTGAAATTTGCCTTCTAGTTGTAGCAAATCCAAAGAATTGGAAGTTTGGAAATTCATAGTTGTCATGGATCTTGGTGCCTAGAGAATAGGATCTACAAAAGGCCTGGTTTCCTCTAATTATGCTGCGATCATTGTAATGCTAGTGGACAAACTATATTTTCATAATCAGTGTGTTGTTCCCATTCTATGTTTGGGATATCACATATAAGCCTATTCAAGAGAGGATTTTCAGATATAGATTGATGCAGATACAAACATAGTTTAAAGTTCAAGACTCCTAGTTTGAGTGTCATCTCTGAAGCCACTATGTATTCTCCAATGGTAGATCCAACTTTTTTCAATACAAGATTCAGACTATTATTAACTTAGAGAAAGAGTCATGAACAGCCCCAATTTTTTGAAAAAGCAAGGTCCTCATTGGAAACCTTTATCTCTTTTCTGTTGAGAGGAGAAGATCCCAAGAAGTATCTATTTGGATCATAAGGACATTAACAAATTCGAATGGGTGTCAGTTAGTCTGGTTCTAGGATTTGAGAGTTTTGGGGCCAAAGAATCCTCCTACAGATCTACAAACAAATCCTTTGTATATGAGAATCCAGAGACGACTTTCCATTTCATCCAATGAGAATGAAACTTTTGGAGTATCCGTTTTTCTTCTTTGATAGGAATGATGGCCTGACTGTCTCTTTGAAAGCATGTTGTTGAAGAAACAATTTTAAATCTGTTGTATATTTAGCGGGAGCTTCGTTGGCTATGATATTGCTGAAGCTTGAAGCCTTTAGAGCTTTGGGAGTTGACGAGAAGGGCATGGCGAGAAGGGCATGGCCTCCTCACAGGAAGTGAATCTTCGGTAGAGCTAATAAGGATATTTGATTTACAAAGATAGGCTCAATAAGAAAGGAGGTAATTGTATAGGTAGGAACAGGTATAGGGAAGAAAGCATTAAAAGTTATGCAAGTAGCCCAATATGTAAATCATGGATCAATATACTTATCATATACTTTTCACTTACCATGGCAAATCGCTTCAATTTCTACGTTTAGACAATTTATTTCCTGCTAAAAGATAGCTATAAAGGAATTGTTGTCTGAATGTAAAAATCATGGTATTGTAACTTCGTATCTCTTCCCAAGAATCGCTTCCTTCTTATAATTTCCTTTCAATTTCAATAAAGCTTCATTCACATTGTAGTGTCATATGTATTTATTGTATTTTCTTCATTCATTGTTTTATCATATTAAGTTTCTACAATTTAGTGTGTTATCCACTACACCGCAAATTAAATCTGAATTAATGGAAGGCAAACTCCTCACAAAGGCAGATATAACACATAAAGTTGATGGAGATTCAAGTTGGAGATGAAACTGACCCTAACCTATATCAAAATAGAGACAAACAAAGGGTTGACATCTACATTAACAACTGTGAAAGATTCAATACAAGAACTGATAATATCTATAAAAGATTGTGTAATGTCCCCTGTTTGGATATGCTTTAGATTTTGCCCTAAGTCACAATTTCAATGGAAAAGTAAGAAATATATCTTAAATTACAACTTCCAATAAACTCCAGTTTTAACCCTACAATAATGTCAGCCAATAATTCACAAACAATTAATTGATCATTTGTACTATTTGCAACATCCATTAAATTAATTGACAATTATAAGGTTCATTGATCTTTAAAACAGATGAGAACTATCAATATGGATTCAAAGTTATTATCCACTCTAATAATCAACCATTGGGAAGATCAGAGGTGAAGCTGCAATAGGATGCCCAAAGTATTTCCTCTTTCTAAGCCCAAGGGTGGATAGGCAACCCCCCTGGCCCACTAACGGCAGACACTTCAGTCATCCATTATCGGTGGTTTACTTAGCATGAAATCTCATAACAGCTATCCCCCTTGTACTTTTGTCTCTTCTTTCCATGGTTAGCTGTAGAGGCATAAATAACTTATAATTGGACTAATAACTTAGTTTGAATTGCAGTTCTTATTAGGCTCTATCTGAAATGCATGGTATTAATGTATTTAAAAGTTAAAACATATGTATCAAATTGCATACCACAATATCTATTAACTTATATTACTGCTATAACCTCAATATGCAGATATAATAATTACTGTTGCAAATGACAGCCTGATCGGTTTGCTGTACAGATATTAGTTTGAATATAAATAAATTCCCAGATGATTCGATGATTGATTGACAATTATATACATATATATATTCTATATAGTTATTCCTTATTTATATTGATTGATATTTATATATATCTATATATAATTATTATATATATATATATATATATATATATATATATATATATATATATATTCTTCATTTATATTCTACACTCACCTCCCAATAATGTTCTGACAGCAAACAGTATTTATTTACGGCAGATATCTCGTAATTTATATCCTTATTTCCCTTTTCAGATCATCCTTCTTGATATCTTCTTCATGAATAAATCTGCTGATCTATCCAACTCATTTCATTCCTTTTTCCCAGTCTGCTCCCCTATCCTGATTTCTTGATGATTACTCTGAATTTTGTTCATTTAAATGCTATAATACTTCCGAGGAGATATATATATATATATGAATATAGTTATTCCTTATTTATATTGATTGATATTTATATGCCATTCCATATATAGTATGCTCTATTCTTCATTTGCTGTTCTACACTTTACCCCTTCTAATAATGTTTTGTGATAAGCGAGTATTTATTTGCATGTCTTCATAATTTACATGCTTATTTCCACTAGGATCATCCTTCTTGATATCTTCTTCATGGAATAAATCTGCTGATCTATCCAACTCATTTCATTCCTTTTTCCCGATTTGCTCCTATCACGATTTCTTGGACTGGACCATGAGACTTTGATTCATTCAATGCACTGTAAATACTCCGGAATATATATATGAATATGGCTGTTGCTTATTTATATTGATTGATATTTATATATATCTATATATAATTATTATATATATATATATATATATATATATATATATATATATATATATTCTTCATTTATATTCTACACTCACCTCCCAATAATGTTCTGACAGCAAACAGTATTTATTTACGGCAGATATCTCGTAATTTATATCCTTATTTCCCTTTTCAGATCATCCTTCTTGATATCTTCTTCATGAATAAATCTGCTGATCTATCCAACTCATTTCATTCCTTTTTCCCAGTCTGCTCCCCTATCCTGATTTCTTGAATGGACCACTCAGACCTGATTCATTCAATCTGCTATAATACTCAGAATATAAAATCTGCTATAATACTCAGAATAGAATTATATTCTGAGTATTATAGCAGATTGAATGAATCAGGTTTGAGTAGTCCATTCAAGAAATCAGGATAGGGGAGCAGACTGGGAAAAAGGAATGAAATGAGTTGGATAGATCAGCAGATTTATTCATGAAGAAGATATCAAGAAGGATGATCTCAAAAGGGAAATAAGGATATAAATTATGAGATATCTATATATATATGAGATGCAAGGAATATATTCTGAGTATTATAGCAGATTGAATGAATCAGGTCTGAGTGGTCCATTCAAGAAATCAGGATAGGGGAGCAGACTGGGAAAAAGGAATGAAATGAGTTGGATAGATCAGCAGATTTATTAATGAAAAAGATATCAAGAAGGATGATCTGAAAAGGGAAATAAGGAAATAAATTATGAGATATCTGCTGTAAATAAATAATGTTTGCTGTCAGAACATTATTTAATATTTCCTTATTTCCCTTTTCAGATCATCCTTATATATATATATATATATATTTCCTTATTTCCCTTTTCAGATCATCCTTCTTGATATCTTCTTCATGAATAAATCTGCTGATCTATCCAACTCATTTCATTCCTTTTCCCAGTCTGCTCCCCTACCTGATTTCTTGAATGGACCACTCAGACCTGATTCATTCAATCTGCTATAATACTCAGAATATATTCCTTGCATCTCTCTCACTCACACACACACACACATATATATATTTGAATGTATTCCAATCTCATCATATCCACTGCTGCTGCTATCTGAGTACAGACCTATTATTTCTGGATGATTCCTCTTTATATTCCTTAAAATCTGCATATATATATATATATATATCTTCCCTTTTACTTCAAGGGAGGTGTCCCTTGGAATAGACACAATCTTTTATAGAGATATGACCATTTGTTAGCAAACCTCCTTAACTAACGTATCAATTGCTGCTCTTAGATATACTAATCACTGCCCATTGATACTTTATATGATAATTATCGCTGCTCCGTACTAAATAGATGGATCGCTGCTTCCTTTATTAGTTTATTTACTTTCTTATACCTTCATCGCTGCCTCCCCCCTAATAATTCTGATCGCTGCTTGTATTTGCTGCTGGCATTTATTAATTACTGCTGCCTCCTTATTATCAATCGAGGCCTTATAATTTCTGTAATCGCTGGCTTCTTTCCATCACTATTTTTATTATTGTATTCTCTTTTAATATACATATTTTATATATTATGTATTTCCTATTTTACTATTATATTTATAAATTGAATTTATTTTTAATATATTTATTTTTTAATATTTATAATATTATATTATAATGATTATAATAATAATATTTAAATTGTTAATACTTATATTTATATTTGTAATTTATTTTTTTTATTTATTTGTATTTCAACGCTTTATATGTTAGTGTTGCAATTTCGGGGACATGACAGATTGGATTGGACTAAGTGGACCTGGTTATGCAATCTTGAGAACACAAAGAATATCTCCTAGAAATTCCATCAACATCTATGTTCAGAGACCTTCTAAAAGTAGAGCAAAATACTTATAGTATGTAACTTTCTGGATCTCCTGGAATGTGGAATAAGTATAGCTGATCCTCTACATCGAATGATTGCAAAACCACCACATTTGGTACAAGAAATGGAGGAATTACCCCTGTAGCTTCTTGTGAAACAGGACCCTCTCAACAATTGATCACCATCTACATAGGTATTTGTAGCTTCCAAAAGACATTTGACACCTCCGACAGCTGAAATAAATTGGAATAATGAGGTCATTAATCTAGTAGTCCTTAAAGTCCACATCAAAGCTTGATATCTAAGAGTATGCCTACAATCATCCTTGTTAATCTATCCCCAAAGCTACAATATCGTTTTTGACCTTGATCTCCTTTCTCAAAAAACCCATTGACATGTTTTCTTTTGCGTATTTTCCAATTGTCTTGATAACTTCTACGTTTGGATGAGTGAGAAATAGTTGTGAAATAGTCCTACTGCCTAAACAGGTCTATACTGTGACATTAATTCTATATTTTTATTTACTGTCAAGCTAGCCATTGTTCCCAAAAAATGAGATGTTTCTGAAGTATTTTCAAAATTAAATAACATCGCCACAGTAAACACAAATCTCTAGAATTTTGGAGGAAGATGTCAGTGCATTCATAAACTGGGCAATTTGATTTAGAAACAAACAAGACCTGAATAATATGCCAAACATTTGGTATGTCAAGACCACGTGCAGCAGAATCAGTGCACACTAACACCCCTCCTTCCTCTCGGAAATTTTTTAAAGCCTGGGCACGCTCCTCTGGCAAAGTATCTCTATGATAACACATACATTCAATACCATCCTTCATCAATATTTTTGCAATTGAATCAACTGCATTTACAGTGTTTGCAAAAATCATTGTCCGCTTTATAGAGTTGTCAGAATCCAGCTTTTTGAACTCCCAACCCTCTTTTATTGCATTAATAAGGGTTTCAACTTGTGTCTCTACTGTAACTTCTCTCCATCGCTGCTCCAATCTGGAAATCAAACAAAAGAAACAGTTTAGGTTGTCCAACTTAATGGCTATTCAAGATAAATAAAATTCAAATTACAAATCAGACAGTTAAGGCTTCCACCATTCTACAAGTCTTGACTACTTGAGCAACATAATTTTGGAATAGCAATAGAGTCATTAAAAATCATGCTGGCTCAAACAGAATGACAGCATATGTACCAAACTGCAAGGTACAGAAATTCCTTCGGTATATATTGATAAAAAAGCCAAGTTTTGAAGATGGAAGAATGTTATTATAGATTTGTAAGAAATGAGATGTTGTCTAGCAGAATATGAACGGCCTATGCTGTCTAATGATCAGCAATAACAACACTCTATTGCAAGTAAAGTCACCCTGCATTTGCTTAAGTTCAACACAAAAACTGCAAAGAACCTTACCTTAGAGTTCTCAAAATAGACCTGTGTATCAATGACTTTATATAGTCACAATGTTGTTGTAAGAAACTGGCCATGTTAATAAATAATTATATTGTAATCGACCGTACTAATTAAATAAATGTTGTAGTCGGTCGTACTGGGAATAGATAATAATGGAATAAATAAATAATGTTTTGTCTGAGTCAATTAGCACTCGGGACTAGTTAGCACTCGGGTTAGTTAGCACTCGGGACTAGTTAGCACTCGGGATTAGTTGGTACTTGTCAGTTGCTGACGGTTGGTGCTCTCAACCGACGCCGGTTAACTATTTATGTTGCTGTATGGTTCGTAGTCGGGGAAGTGTTGTTGAGATGATAATGTAATACTGCAAGTACATGAATAAAGACTACAATGCTTCATATATATATCTGTTCTGTGAATGCTTTACATGCTCAATGATATTGTGTATTCAGTTTACTTCTGTAGCGTATTGAATTACCATTACTGGAGTAAACATTTGGCGCCATTGCCTGAGCGGACTAGGGCATCACTCGTCATGGCAGCGTAATGGGTCAACCGGCGGAAGAACCTGTAAATGCTAATGAGGAACGGGAAGACCAATTGACTGAAGATTTTATCAACCTATGGAAGATATCTTTACGAGATCACGTACGTAGGGAATCCCACAAACGGGAGATCCCTGAGGAAGTTATCTGGGATAGGTTGGAAGTGAATGACGAGGTGAAGCGCCTCCTGAATCGTATGCCCAGATTACTGGCCCGTCATTCCATTATTCTACAAGATCTCCGAGAAGAAGAGGATCGGGAACGCCGAAGGTAGCAAATACTACAGCGCTACGAAGAACGAACTAAACAAGAAGAAGAAGAACGAGACACAAGCCGGAGACGTACATCCGGTAGCCAACAATGATCACCTGAACATACTTTAAATGCCCATATGGCCGAACAAAGACAAGAATCGAGTACCTGACGGGCACAAGACTCCGGAAGAGCAAGTTCGGCGATCTCTCAGGCTGCAAGAACAAGAAAACCGGCGAAGAAGACTAAAGCAAGTCGGTAAGGAATTGGATGAGGATTTAATTGAAATAAATCAGAGCATTAAAAGAACATATGAAAATCTGACAAGAATAGACACATCCATTGGACAAGCGCACCAAAGTTTGACAGAAGGAAGGGACGGAAAACCCTTCGGCACCCCGTATATAGGAAGATATGATCCTAATGAGAATGAAGATGAATTAAGTAGTGGCATCAGACGTTTTCAGGAGTTGTCCTTATCAGATGACGACGAACGGCTGACGAGTGGAAGATCTGAGCCCAGTACCCCAAGGCGGAGAGAGTACCGAAGGGAACCCCAGGAGACTCAAGGTGTCAAGGACGCCGAAGGAAGACGTGGGAGTGACTCGTACGTGGCCGAGAGTGCAAGTGATGCACCGGAACATAGCGGGGAAACCAGTCTACTCAGGTCCAACACACAAGGAGGACAGTGGGGAAAGATGGCTCATCCGGATCGGCAAAAGCTGCCGAAGTTCATGGGGAATGGGTCAAAAGATCCAGTATGACACTGTAAGACATGTGAAACTATTTGGATAGCTAGCGGATAGGATGATCCCGACCAGTGGTTGAAAGCATTTCCAGCGACACTCAGAGAGAGTGCCATTGATTGGTACTTTGAATTAGATCAAGCACACAAAGCTACATGGAGATTATTGAAGAAAGCATTTCAAGAGGAGTTCAAACTCCTGCGGGATGATAGCGAGATTGTTGCGGAGATATACAATACCAAGCAAGGAAAGCACGAGATTGTGCGGACTTACAACCGAAGACTCAAAGATTTGCTGGGGAAATTGGAGGCACAGCCGGTCGACGAGTTGAAGAAAAGATGGTTCATTGAGGGCTTGCTTCCGTCATTAAGAAAGAAAATGAAAGTCGTACCTCCTTCGTCGTACGCTGAAGCATACAATCGGGCAATGGACATAGAAAGTGAAAATAAAACATCCTCCAGGAAAAGGCGGCAGGGAGAATACAGGGCAACCCAGCGGCGGCGGGTGAATCAGGCCTTGCAAAGCACTGGGGAAGAAGTGCCCGTCAGACCAGAAGTGGAAAGAATTGAAGGCCGACAAGGAGAGTACGAGAGAAGCCAAAGAATTGTGGTGTACGGACTGCAATGCGGAATGTCACACGAAGGCGAACTGTCCCAAGAACTTATTCTGCGATATCTGCCAAGTGATGGGACATTCCGTCAAGGAATGCCCATACAACTTAAAAGCTAGAAGTACACAAGTACTCTTCACTCATGGAGAGCCTTCAATACCGCCGAACACACCACCAAAGCCCTAGTACAATAGCAATGCGTTTCCTTTGGAGGTTACGGGTGAGATCCGAAACATGATCTGATCACGATGCACAAAAGGAAGACCCATGATCCAATCACGGGAAGTGCAGCGAATGGAGCCACTTTGCGAGGAAATTTGCCACTTGATCAAGGTTCGGGGAGGAGGTGTAGAGAGTGGTGTGTGGACCCGAGCGAATCATGAAAGACAGATACCTAAAGTAAAAAGGAATTATCCACATAAGGAAGTAGAAAAGACAAGAGCTACTAGCAATCCCGCGAGCACAAAGCAAAAAGGCCCATACCTAAGATCCATGTCACCCAGAAACAAAGGATGAAGGGCAAAGCAGAATTAAGGCTGGTGATGGTGAAAGAAAACAAAGTTACCAGAAGCCCGGGGAACCTCTGGTCAGTGAAACCAACATCATACGGCAGGTACTGCAGACCACCATACCAATAAAAGTAACTGACTTTCTCCAGACTATGCCGCAGTTGGGACTGGCAATCACAAATGTCGTCGGGGATGGCAAGCAACTGCAATTGGAGGAGCGAAGGCAAGAATTGATACCAGAACTGCCACTGTATGGTGAACAAACAATCGAGCTAGTATTGCTCACAACGAACATTGGAAAGATGCCAGCGGTCGTGCATATGGAGATCAAAGGGAATATCTTGACAAATACTATCGTCGACGGAGGATCAGGAGTCAACGTACTACTTGAAGACACATGGAAGAGTCTCGGGAAGCCTACACTTTGGCCGCCGACATTCCAACTGGTGGGCGTTGATCAACATGGTATCAAGCCGTTGGGAACACTGATGGCGCAAAAGGTGACGATCGACACACAACAGTTTTTGCTAAATTTTGTCGTCATCCCATTACAGAGGAAAGCATGCGATGCACTACTTTGGAGAGGATGGCTAATAGCGGCGAAGGAAAATCATAATTGGAAGAGGAACACACTTTCGATCGAGAACAATGGGGGGAAGTATGTCATTGACTTGAAGAACCATGTCGTGAGTGAAGAATTGGCTTCCTCTGGATCTGAATCGGATGGAGGTGAGTTGGATGTGGACGAAGGAAGGAAAGCTATGGAATCGAACATTGAAGGCGTACTTGAACTCGAGAGTTGTTCGGAGGACGAGACAAGCTCGTTGAATGGCTTATTTCATTGGCAGATGGAAGATTATGAAGTGTTCCAGCGAGAGTGTAACATGCTACAGATCGGAGAAATCAAGGAAGATGAGAAACCGGATATACCAGCCCACAAATCTGTGCAGGTACGGGATGGAAAAATTGTATTGGAGCCAAAAAATGATAAAAATGAAAAAATAGCAAAGGAGAAAATAATGGAGATAAAAAATGAAAAAATCAAAACAATAAAGGACAAGTTGGAAGTTGGAAAAAATAGAAAAAATAAAGTAGAATTAAAAATTTCAAAAAATGAAAATATTGGAAAAAAAGAACGAGAAAATAAAATATTGGAGATTGATAAAGGAGAAGAAGAAAAAATTAAAATAAAAGAGAAGTATTGGGAAAAAGGAAATAAAAGGAGGAAGAATACAACTTGAAGAAGGTAGTCGAGATAATAGAAAGAGTTTATTAAAGTTGAAGTTGGGAAAAATTAAAATAAAACAAGTGCATAAGCCGTACGTCGTACAGAACAAGAAGGAAGGCCGAGAGTTAATGGTACGTCAAGATCATTCGAGCACTAAAAATCCCGTACGACTCATTAAACTAAAGGCTGTACGAAATATCATTAGAAGGGAGCAATCCATCGTACGAGTTAAACAAGGGAGAAAGTTCGTACGACTGGAAGAAGGCAATGAATTCGTACGACTAGTAGAAGGCAAGGACTCTGTACGAGCAAGCAATTGGCAAGTCGCTCAAGACACAACGCACAAGTTTGTAAGGCGAGGACTCTCTGTACTAAGAAACAAGGAAAGGAAGGTCGTACGGCCCCAAGGAGAGGTCGTACGATTTAAAAAGGAAAACACCGTACGGTTCCACGTGAAAAGAAAAATAAAGTGCCAAGTGCCAAGTCGCCAGAATAAGATCACATTAGATATCAAACTCCTCACTCGCAAAGCCATACGCAGAAGGCAGGAGAAAACTGTACGCCAAGATCAAGGCACCGTACGATTGGAAGAGAGGGAGGTCGTACGGTGGAGAGAGAGGAAGCAGGCCGTACGGGTCAAGAAACTAAAGAACGCATGAGTCATCCACTTCAAGAAGGCCGTATGGTGGCAAGTTAGAAGCGTTCAAAATCCCGTACGGAAGAATAATCATGAGAAGGCCGTACGCAATTATCATGTGAAGGTCGTACGACTCAACAAAAGTAAAAACTCTGTACGCCCAAATCAGGAGGAGACCGTATGCATCAAAACAAGAAGCACTGTACCAAACATCGACCTAGAGAAAGTAAAGTCTAAGAAAAGCAATGAAAAATCTGTATTTTTCGGCTCCGTCAGCACTATTAAGAACCTGTGGAAAAATCATGAAAATGAGGCACGCAATGCAGTTTCGAGTGGTTCCAGAAGAGTTAAATTGGTCTTGGTGGCGGGGGCGCTGCCCCTCGACCCTGCTGGGGGCGCTGCCCCCAGACCCCCGTAAGGGGCGTGCCCCTTGACCCCACTGGGGGTGTTGCCCCCAGACCCCCATAAGATTTATTGGAATTGCCAATTTGCAGTGCAACCAACCATCATAGTATAGTTACAAAAGCAGTTGGCAACCAAGCAAACAAGAGTGGCAACTCTTGAGGAGAAATTGATAGAGAAGGATACCCAGGTGGCCGATGCACGACTTTCAGCACAGAGGGAGAATCAATTACAGGAAAACTACGAGGAGTTGGCACTTTTTGTTTTCAGTTGTTTGGAAGACGACTACTTTGTAGGGGGGGATGATGTAGACAGCCATGTTAATAAATAATTATATTGTAATCGACCGTACTAATTAAATAAATGTTGTAGTCGGTCGTACTGGGAATAGATAATAATGGAATAAATAAATAATGTTTTGTTTGGGATTTAGTCCTCGGGACTAGATAGCACTCGGGACTAGTTAGCACTCGGGATTAGTTAGCAGTCGGGATTAGTTGGTACTTGTTGGATTCAGCGGCGATTTGGTGCTCGGGATTGAATTGGTAGCATCCCGATTCTTGTGATTTGAATTACTTCGAATTGAATTGGTACTTGTCAGTTGTCGACGGTTGGTGCTCTCAACCGACGCTGGTTAACTATTTATGTTGCTGTATGGTTCGTAGTCGGGAGGAGTATGTTGATATGATAATGTAATACTGCAAGTACATGAATAAAGACTACAATGCTTCATATATATATATCTGTTCTGTGAATGCTTTACATGCTCAATGATATTGTGTATTCAGTTTACTTCTGTAGCGTATTGAATTACCATTACTGGAGTAAACAGTTGTTTATCAATAGTGATACCATATGGTTATCAATTGGAAAAAATCATCTTATGATGCCCCTAAAGAAATAATTTTTACATTGTCAAATGACATATTACTGTTTGATTTTTTATCAAATTAAATTCTATTTTTCTTGAAAATATGCGAGAATCATGTATAAAGCCAAAGGTAAAGACCATTTTTATTCCCATTCACCATCACGAGGAGAAATACTATTGATCAGTTATAACAGTTTTAATGAGTTCACCTCTACACGTCTAAGCGGTGGATATTTGTCTTCAAGCTATTTTAGAAAATAAGCATATAAATATGGTCAAAATTCAAATCCATCTTAAGTTTCAAAAACATCCCCGAAAATTTTGACATAACAAACTAGGAAATTAAAATGATGAAAAAAATATAAGTAGGAGTTTTTAACATGTGTTACTGAGTGATAAGTCTCAGTTTTGTAAGTTAGAATATTAGATTATTTTGTACTTATTTGTCATTAAAATCTTGGCTTCAGTATATAGTTGTGAATGTGACTCTGGATCACCAAGTTAATTGAACACCAAGCTTCATTAAACATCAAAGATCCAACACCCGATGTGAATCACCAATCATAAAGTGAACCCCAAAAAATTATGATAAAGAGTTATAATGAAATGAAATCCTCGACAAGTGGAATATGCCACTTGGTTTGTAAACAGGCTGTAATTAGAAACACATATTACATCAAATGATAACCATAAGCTAGATAAGGTCCACAAGGCATGAGTTTAAAACTGTAAGCAATGTTAATATCTAAAAGGAGTAGGCTAAGACATCAACCCACATACTTTTGCCCCAAAGCCATGCTTTCCAAGAAGGCAAAGATTTTGGTACTGGTAGTGCTTTATAAAGCCAATATTATATGATACATCCAAGCTAGTAATGGGATACAATAATGTATTTCAACTAATTGTACAAATGGTTAGTTCAATTAGAACAGAAAACACAGTATTTACATTGTTATCTAAAGACAAAAAGATTAGGCAATCTATATAGATAAGCAAAGGCTTTGAAATGATGTAAGTTCTTTGTGGCATAAAGCGTTGTGTTGATTTAAGAAAATGACATGTTTCCATGTAATCTTTCCAAGTAGAACCAAATAGATATGGAGGGTTTGTTGCTTGAAAGGAAGCAAGGTAGGTGGAAACACTTCCTAAACTAATCTTAGAGAAGAGTTTTGTGCAAATTTTAAATCTTAACGATTACAGAAAGGTGAAACACGTATAATATTATAAAACATAAACAAAATCGTACAATAACACAAGTCTGCATGGAGAAAACCCTTTTGAACACTCCAAAGTAGTCCAATATATTATTGAGTAATCTAAACACAATTGCAATGCACTTGCAGAGCAACCCTTTACAAGAGTATGACCAACCAACCAAAGATTTGGAGTAATTCTGACAACATAGCAACCCTGTCTGAATGGCTGCAGAAATGTGGCAAGAACATCTCAAATGAATTCTATTTTGTTGCAAACATGTTTCTTGCTACTATGATGAAAACATTCAAATCTATAATCTGTGATCCCAGATATATATAGGTTTCAACCATATTTTGCCAGTTTTATAGCCATTCTCAACAGCCTGTCTGAATGACCACAGAAATGTGGCAAGAACATTTCAAATGCATTCTATTTTGTTGCAAACATGTTTCTTGCTACTATGATGAAAACATTCAAATCTATAATCTGTGAATATATATATATATATATATACACTCCTATTATTTGCTGATTGTCTCTGATATACAGAAAGGATCTCCATTAAATACAGCCTCAGGACATCAATAATGTCAATATAATAGGGAGTGGAAGGCTATTGAGATCAAACTCAAATAACCCTAACAAAGACTTCAAATAATAATAAAGCTCGCGCAAAAAATATTAAAGGAATTCCTAAAGTTTTCTTTAAATTTAACATTTGCTAATTTAAGTTCAATTTGTATTTGCACCTATTTCAGTAATATTTTACCAAGTTAGGTTATAATTATCTAAGCAGCACTCACTTTCTTGTACATTTAGACCGAAAGACATTGGAAAGATATTCTTACAAATAAATGTGATACGTAATAAACCATCTTGTGAAAAAAAAGACAACCTTGGATTATGCCGATGAAGAAAATTCCCACTAACCCAAGTGGCTTCTGGGAAGAGACGCCTCAATGTACCTCCTGCAGTTTTCTTGCCACTTTCAGGTAGAGTGGCAGCAACAAATATATATTGCTTACTCCGGTTGTAGATTTTTCTTGACCGTAGCCAATCTTTTTTCTTGTTAGAACCCTCAACTTTCTCTCCTTGCACCTCAACTTTCTCTTCTATTAGCTCATCCTCACTGTAAGAGTCATCATCTAAATCTTGAGTTTCTGCATCTGGGTCTGAATTCAGCTGATCTTCTTCTTCTTCTGGCTTGATATCTATCCAAGACATGGAATCTGTTTCAACTGAATTGTCAACTACTGACCTCACTGCTTTAGAAAGTTGCTTCTCTTGAAACCGTAACATATTTATCAAGCGTACAACTTGATTTTGGAAACTTCCACACAAAAGCATGTCTGCCTCATCAAATACCTGTCCTTTTAAATTTAAGGATGAAAGTTAAAGCCGGTGACAACGAATGCTACAATCTCAGTGAACAAAATTACTTTATTTTGTGGTGAACAAATAGTGCTTAATAATGATTACAAAATCATCAAACACTAATTTCCAATTTTGTTATTTCACACTGATGCTGAAACTGTAAGCAGTTTTACAGTTTACTTTATTTCCATGGTATAATCCACAAGAACAATGTCAGCATTATTGAAGGCATCAAAAGGTCCTTGATAATATTAATAATTGAACTGGAAAGAAACAGATGAAAGAGGAAGATACCACATAGTTTACATCCCTCGTAAATACTGTGCGGCGCAGTTTCCTTGGATCAAAAGCTAAAAGGCTGTTAAGAAGTGCACCTGGCGTCGAAATCAAAATATCAGGTTGAACAACTGGCCAACCCTGAAATGTTCAATTCTGACTCAGTACAGTAAATTGAAATGTAAAAGCTCAAAAACAATCTTGAAGGTGTGGGATCATAAATGCAACTGCTCAAACAATGACTCAGTTTCTTCACATCATAACATCAATCATCAATTTTTTGTGCAGAAAATATTCAAATATACAGATTGTTTCAACTATTACTTTTAACAATGTACCTATTCCACTTTAATGCTCAATGTCGTTTTTAATCATGAATCCAATTATTAGAACTTCTACCTGATTTCCACATACTGCCATTACTTTTAACAAAGGGCAGCCCTTAGAATCATGAAGATTGCTAGCCATGCGAGCCACCTGCTCACACAACATCACATTTGGACACAAAACAAGAGCAAACTTTCGAGGCTCAGATCTTCCTGGCTTATTTTCATGGACTTCAACCATACAGCGCATATTGTGAAATAAAGGCACCAAATATCCATGTGTTTTACCACTTCCAGTTTCTGCTGCCACAATGACATCTTTGCCTGATAAAATAGATGGAATGGCTGCTGCCTGCAGTTCAAAGGACTGTAATCTGTTAAGAGTCTCAATAAAAACTACATAGGATAACATAACATGAAATATTTATCCTGATGTCAAGTTGGCCTAGAGGATGCCAAGTTGAGTCTTGCTGCAGCAAAAATTTACAAATAATACACAATGAACCTTTGAACTTAGTTTTCTTCACAGAAGTGGTCTCCATAGAGTTGACCATAACCCTTGAATATTAATATAATCCTGTATGAAGTGACATTAATACCTTGATGTACATACCTATGCAAAGTGAAATTTTTACAAAGGAAAATCTAAGTTGCCAGGATATGGTTATGAGTACAGGTACCAGCATGGGAATGTTGATTTTACAAGAGCAATGGATACAATATGGCATAGAAAATCTGCAAAACATATTGAAATATGTATAAAGATATAAATTAAACATAAGATCAAATGTGTTTCCAAACTATGATTTATATGTTCAAATATATCACACTATCATAGTCAAGAACAAGTCAAACAAATAATTATATTACTCTCTATAATAGATTTCCTAGAATATATTCAAAGCTTCAAACTTGCAGGTTTATTCTTCTTGTTACTGAATGCGTTGCAGCAAGTGAGAAAGAATGAAAGAAAGAAATTAAATTAATGTCCACAGCTGACCAAAACTGGGTCCATGGGACTCAAGAGTACAGCAGTTTACAATAGAAAGTTCTAAGAAGAGAAACCTAGAGAGGCCCCACAAAGGAGAACATTAACAAAGAAATACAAAACACTAAAGGACCACCAGCACAAGTTGTCAAGAAGCTGGTACAAATAGCCAAGAAGGGGGAACATGAACCCCAAAGAGCAAATGTTGAGGAATATTGGAGAGATAGTAAAGTCACATTGAGTATCATTGTCTGTGTTTGCCCTCTGTGAATGTAATTCAAATCTTCGTGCTCTTGTAGGCTAATTATGTCTTGAACATAGAATAAAGCCAAGTAACCCAGGAAGAATATCATGTTTTGAATGCGAGCTTTATTCATCATCAGAAATATCATGTACAAGAGAGTATCACAATGCTTACAATATAACCATCGACACCAGAGAACTATCTCCCGACTATCCCAATCAAACTACATATAACGTTCGGCGGTGGTTAGATAACCAACCGACATGACGTTCCATAACAACATCAACATTAACATTAATCTGAACATGCTTTCCCGAAAGTACATGACATTATTATTCTTTACTAATCTATAGTTTTATTGACAATTGTGACTCTGACCAAGGCCGACTCTGACCGATAGCAAAGTAAGATATACAACTAACATCATGCCCCCACAAAGAAGTCGTCTTCGAGGGCGACATACCCTCAACAAGACAAGATCCGTAAAGTAGGGAAGGGGTGCATCCACGGATGCCTGAGATGATCTCGGAGTAGTGGAAGGAATGCTACTCATTTCTTGACCTCACACCTCCCTCGATGCGTGTCGAAGTTTCCAATCTGCCGATTATCTCCCTCTCCTCCGCATAGCACCATATGGGGCTGCCTCCATCAGTTGGCTTTTTGCCTTCTCCGCCTTTGCACTCCTGGCCGCCAAATCAACATCTTTTGCAGCCAACTGATCCTCCAAAGCTTTTACTCGCTGCTCCCATGCTGCCTCTTTCTGTTTTGCTTCCTCCTCCAAGACTGCCACCCGAGGCTCCAAGACCTCCAATCGAGCTCCCCTCTCACTGGCAAGCCGAGATTGTTCAGCCAAGTCATCCTGAATGCTCTTTATGGTCGCAGTGGACTCGTCCTTAACCCTCTGCAGGAGTCTATAGGCGTCCCTTTCGGCGTGATAGCCCACTTCAGAGATGACAATCCACGAGTCCCTGGAAACCTGTCCCACTCGGATCATCAACCTGCCCATATGCTCGAGCTCTTGTACATATCGCTGTACCGTGCCTACTGGGTCCGATGGGTCTGGCTGTGACATTTCCACGACAAATCCCTCTGTTGAGTCACCCTCCTCGTTCTCCTCATCGTCAGGAGGTGTACAAGGTTCTGTCTCCTCCTGGGGCGGTTCCCCGACTATCGGCTGAGGTTCATGATTGGCTGTCTCTGGTGCCTCTGCTATGCTAGCCTCCGGGTGTGCGAGTGTATCCTCGCCAAGTCTGGCCGTCTCACTCTGCTGGGTGTGAACGACTGGCCCTTCCTCATCCCCTTGTCCCTCCGAGGGACTCTTCTCCCGCTAGTCTGGCTGCTCGGCCACGTCCAAAGTGAGGCCTACCGATCCCAACCAGCTATCAATCTGTGCTACCCCGGGTGCTCCTGGGGCTGGAATTAGTCTCCTTGGTGGCATCATCGTTCCCCGGTTCCTATACGAGGTTGCCACTCCGGTATTTGCCCGATCCGGTGATTGGTGCAAAGGAATAGGCGGTGGCAATATCTCAACCGAGGCAGTGGAACCTGCCGCCGATATAGTGACTGTCCCCTGTGATGTGGTGGCGAGAGGTGCCCACCCTGGCAATGCACCTGGTAGTGAAGCAACTACCCTCAACATTCTCCTGGCTCCAACTGGCACAACAGGAAGAGTGAATGTCATTGAGTGTGTGTTCTTCCTGGTTGGCGGTGCAGGAAGAGTAAATCCTGCCGGCTGCAACACTGGTATGTTGATCTCGCCTGCTTCCTGACCCCCGATGGTGACGGACACCTCCTCATCGGCCGGTGGACTAGACTCGGAGGGCGAGGAAGATAAATCAATGGGCTCCTCCCTGTCTGATGCATCACTCTGCTCCGAGGTCTCCTCTGCTGATGTTTCCTCTTCCACCGACGCCTCCTTCTGTTTTCTCTTCTTTCCTAAAGCCGTGCCCTCGCCAGCTTGCTTCGCTTCCAGTTCGAACCAATAAAATACTGTCGGCAACCCAGGATCCAGGTGAGTAAGTGGCTGCAAGCGACCCCAATTGCCCTCAGGCACCTGTGTGTGAATGGCATGGAGAAAGAGGGCTATAGCATACTGGGTCATGTAGAAGGCCTTATGCCTCTGTGCTAAGAAATCTCTCATCCGCTCTGTAAGTAACCTCGCTTAGTTGTACATTCGGCCGTGGCAATGGGAGTCCGACCATCTTTATTTGCCGTCCGAAGATATTAGCGATAACGATGCGGGCTAGAATGATAAAGTCACAATAATGTTATCAATCACTATGAAGGGACTGATACAAGATCTGATAATGTTATTGGGGAGTGCAAAAGGCCAAGAGAGTTTAGCAAGGCACTCACCCTAGGATCACACCTAACATCCAAGACCAAAGTAACATTCATAATATTGAAAAAGCTTGCAATATGTGTCTACCCCTATGACTAAGGAGCTGAACCACACCGTCAAGAAGAAGTAGAACCATGATGCTAAGGAGGAACCTGTTGGGGCAAAATTTGTGAGAGATGTGATCTCATAGGTCTATCCATGTCTATGTGAGAAGTGGTAGTATTGAAAGGCCATTTAAAGTTGTTGGTCTCTTAGATGTGCTCGAAGGAGGTGATCGACATGGAGGCTCTAGAATCCCTAGAGATCCCAAGTAAGGATTTGTGTTGAAGATTGATGGCCTCCCACAAACAAAGGGTCAAGCATCATTGGTCTACATATCTAAAGAAAGTAGAGAGATTGTCACCTAAGTCCCTATAGAGGCAATAATATCTCCTCTGAATCTTCTAGTAAATAGGGCATTTGAGGATGAAATGCTCCTCAACCTCCACCTCCTTTCTAGAGGGTGCAAAGATAGTAACTCTGGTCTAGGCAAGGAATATGATGATCTCTCTCAACCCGTAGTTGGTGGGAACACAACCTCAATTAGCCAAGGGTAAAACTCAAGCCATGTGACCAATGACACTAGAGAAGGTGAAGATGTTATAATATACCATCTTCCACTTGTAAAAAATGCTTAGCATAAAGAGCAATGTTGGAGCTGAGAGGTAAAAGAGTGCAGCTCCCGATGACCTGGATGTATTATTTGTAGATGTCCTTTCTAGCAGCTCTGGTGGTGGTCTCCTTCAAAGAAAAGAACCATGAAAGAGCGTCTGAGGAATACATGGAGGCAGTCTATCAATAGAGATGTTCATAAAAAGAAGGTGCAAGCTAATCTCAAAGTACCAAAAACAATGGGGCTGGACAGAGCCCAGTAAAGCAATCCTCCAGAAGAACGAAAAGCCAAGTACAGATATCTATCATGACCAGAAGCAGAATCCCTTGTGGATTTGAGTCCATGTACATAGAAAGTATGCCGGAAGATTGTCTCAAGATGTAACAATTGGGCAACAAACTCAGCCTAGACAATTGTAAATTTGTAACAACCACCCCTGAATTTTTTTTTCTTTGATACTGTTTGTTGATTATGATATTTCACTGATGTGTTTGGTTTGTATTTGTTTCACATGTTTTCATCGATGTATTGCATACATAGGAAATATTCAATAGAAGGGAAAATACCAAGAAATAACATTGCTTTTCACATTATATCATAACATATTATAATGGAAAATAATTACAAATAAAATTAGACTTAATGCAAGATGTTTCAGACCTGGCAATAATGGTAATCGGACCTGATAACAATCTCACATGGGCAACAAATTACATACAACTCCTTACGAAAGTCCCCAAATGATTGAACTATCAATCCACAACACTCTCCTTCACTTGGGCCAGCAAATACATATGAAAAGACACCACAAACTCACTGTATCAAACCCAGAAAGTTTCTGTCCGACTGAGAATAGTCTAAAAATGCCAACCCTAGAAATGTATGGCCTCCTAGGGGGGCGACCAGCTCCCAAAAATCGAAACGTCAACAATAAATTCAAACCAATTCTTGAAATGTGGTGCCCAGGCAAGAGGAACCCAACGAACCAATACCCAAAATGATTGGCCAAGCATGCACAGAGTTAATGAATTTCACCTTTAGCCACTGTCAAAAAAGGGTTTCCAGAATTCTGCAAATGCAAATCAGACCTCAAAAAATGCTTCTAAACACCTCCAAACACTTACAAAATGAAGCCAAAGATCAAGCATGCCAAAAACTTCAAACCCACATCAAAAAAGCAAAAAGATCTTCATTGTTCCACCTCAAAAATGACTAAAATCAGAACTTTGTTAACACCCAATGTGATCCTTGAAATAGAATCACCCCTATCCAGCTAGAGTGGATCTTTCACCACCAAAACCAGCTCCAAACAGTGAGGGCTTTCGCCCTCAATTCCCAACAATAGAACCCCTAGAAACATTCTGACATCTTGTTATGTTGCCAAATGATAGATGCACAAATGAGAGCCAAAATGTTGCTTTATAGAAGTGAGGGAAATTAGGGCAACTTAATTTGAAATATTTTCCCTTCAAGACTCCCACGCCCTCATTCCCCCTCCCCTCAAGAGCTTTTTATTTTATTTAAAAATCCTATATCTCCCTAGTGTGGCGTCCACCTTTTGAGGCTTAATATTTAGCCTTTTAAAACAACTCTAATCAACTAAGCATGAGAAAAAGTACTTTTTTTATGACCCCAAGACCCCTTACTTAAGTTATAAAATGACTTTATAAAAATAACTTAAGTGATGGGAAAAATAAAAATATTAATTTTATCAACCTTAGACACACCAACGCCCAAACAAGAAATATACACTGCTAGAGTAACATAGGCCTAAATCAGTTGCCAAAAATACACTTACTATAAATAGCAACTGCTAAAAATAGTAAGTACTCCCAAACTGACACAAAACTGAGATATGCTAAGACTTACTATAAATAATAAGTATTGAAAATGGCCACTGCTAAAAATAGAAAATCCTACCAGAAAGCACCAAAAAACCACCACAAAGCCTATCACTAGCTCTAAATCCCCTAACCAACTCCATTTAGCCTATGGAAACCCTAGAATATGCTAATGGACTCTCCAACGGATTAAATGCAAGAAGGGGACATTATAGTCCTCCCTCCCCAAGATTGTTTGTCCTCAATGTAATGTCCCCTTCTTAGTAACCACTCAAGAGGATCATTTAGCCTTTATTATTCCCGAAGGCTAAAGGTGAAGTAAAGGAATAATATTAAATTAATTATTTATAAAGTTTATCTAAATAAATTAAATCATAAAAGTAACTTTATTTTTAATTAATTTAATTAAAGTGACTAAAATAAAAGAATAAATTATAAAGTCACTTAATTGATATTTTAAAAGTGACTTAAGTGAAAATAAAATATTATAATGTCACTTTTGGAAATATTATAATATTGTTCTAGAAGCTTCTTGGAGGATCTTTCTAGAAGATCAAAATGTTCTTATAAGGAGTTATGAGCTAGTCATTTGAGCATACTTGGATTTTATTTCTCTTTGCACTTTGGGAGAGCTTGAAGGCTTTTTAGGTCTAAGGGTTTGAAGACCCTAGGGCATTGGTTTCGGTAGTAAAACTATCTACCCTAGCTCGAGATTGTGGAGGGGATCATTCAGATTTCCTATAGGAGCTTATTTGGAAAATTTAATGGTCTCTTTAGAGACCAAATTTGAGATGGTATGATCAAATTCATGGTGAAATTTGAATAAGGGTTGAATTGAAATTGAATTTCCATTCTTGTGTCATCTAGCATCAACAGCTAAGCATAGGGATTGCATCGATTTGTTACTTCAGAGTTTGCATTGCCTACAAGGACGGCGTGACCACTTCCTAAATCCCTGGGCGCACTTACATTCATGCATTACTGAGGATTATATGGGTTTTTTCCAATCTGGGAGCAGAATCGTGGTTTGTCTAAAAGAGCCAATTCCCTTGATGGCTGGATGTGGGAATTCCTGAGAGATGCAAATCATATTTTGCTGCTTATGCCTTACTACACATTTCTAAGGGTGCTTGGACAGATACCTGAGAGCTTGGAATGCTTAAGCTGGGCATTTGAAGTCTATGGTGATGTGAAGGAAAGCGCTGCCATTTACTTGTGTTCTGAGACTGCCTTCAATCTACCATTGCTGATCACACTGCTGTGTACCTTTTTCCAGGTTGGGGCTGCTATTCTTAATACCATTCATTGTGTCTTGCCATTGGTTGTGAGATGTATGGCCAGGTCTGGTCTTGAGTCGTTGTCCATTGCTTTCAATTAATGTACTCAGAAATTATAATGCAATCAGTCCAAAGAGTCATGGTAATTTTCTGAATAACATCCTTGAGTTGTAAAGGTCTGAAACTAAGTATGTACATGTTCAAAAATTAGGATATTTTCTGCTGCTAGAATTGCATTAATGCTGCTGTGTAAGACTTGTAAAGAAATAAAGTGAAGGAATTCGATTTGGGTCTAGTAGGGAGGAGTTGCATATTTATTTCAGTCATTATATTTTTGTCCATCAAGTTCATTTGCACTACAGTTGATGTAATACAATAATCATTGGCATGACTAGTCTTGCATTTAAAATATCCCTGTTGAGCACATCATATTAAATCTTGTCAATATTCAGAAAATTAGTATACATACTCAGAAATCAGTTTTCATGCAAAGTGTTTGATGAAATGTCAACCAAAGCAAATTGAAATTTTAGGGCAGATTGGATAAGGGATTTTACACTCAAGCAATCACAACTCTAGATGTTGTAATATTTGCTCACTCTCCCAAGTAGCATCCTCCACTGGCAAGTTCTTCCACCTCACAAGATACTCTTTAATCACCCTCTTCCGCAAAGTACGCTCCTTGACCTCATTCACAGCCTCAAGAACCAATATCAACTTGCCTTCCTCATCCAAAGGAGGCAACTTTGTAGAAGGAACCACATTCTGACCAAGTGGCCTTTTAAGGCGAGAAATGTGAAAGACATTGTGCACCTTGCTACTCTCAAATAGCTCCAACTCATAAGCCACCTCTCCAATCCTCCTGGTGAGATTGAATGGTCCATAAAAACGGGGCTTAAATTTTCTAACCCACTCTTCTTGAAAGTGGATTTCTTGTAAGGCTGCAACCTCAAATAGTAATGAGCCTTGCTCAAACTGATCACAATTTGCCCTTAAATTGCTACTTGTAATTTTGTCAAACAATTCACAATACAATCATGTAACTTGCTAGTCCTGGAGTGTTTAGTCACGATATAAATGTTTTTCCAATGATATCCAATCCATATCTACTTGCAAAGACTTCTATGATGATTAGGCAAGGTCCCGGATACAATGCAGATTTCTTTTTGTATTTTCAAATGCAATGAATTCATAGGCTAAATGCAGCTACAGCTTATAGACATTATGTCAAACACTTTGTATGCATTCTATAGCAGCAAGTAAGCAACTTCTGTAAGCATTAATACAAACACTTGTCCAACAAACTGATCATGAAATAAGAGCACCTAATGCGAGAAATTGGCCCTTGATCTTTTGGATGAAATGTGATAACTCCCACTTGAATGGCTGCCTCAATGAATCACAAACAAGCTTCTTCCAAAATCACCCCTGTTCAGATCTGATATAGAAAATAAAATAATATGCAGCCTTTCCCAGCAGTTTCATGCCTCCAACATGATCGCCATGGTCCATGGATGAGGGCGCACCAAGCCAATAAATTTTCTGATGCAAATTGGGACTCCTACAAGCAAAGTCGTCCCTCCTAGTGGCGCCTTCCCTTGACTGAAATAATCTGATTTTTATATCAGAACTTCACCTGTTAAATCTGCACTTCTAAACCCAAATACATGAAGAAAAATCGATGCCAAGAGTTGTAGCAATGAACTCCAAATGAAGAAGTCGATGGCTGGTATGAAGTCTGAAGACAAAATCTGAGAATGCCGAAAACACCAATCTGAATATTTCTCCCAAATCAAAATGTCATCAAAAGCTCCTCCAATCGGTGTAGAAAAAATTGGCCTTAGGCCACGAATTTTGTTCAATGAAAGAATTGAAGTATTCTTTCCCACAACTGCAATAATTCAGGTGATATTCCACACCCTCAAAATTGCTATCAATAGGAAGTTTTTGTTTCCTATGATAAGAAGCAATCTGCAGAAACCTAAAGCTCCACAAGGATAAAAACAACAACAACAACATCAAATCTACGATAGAGATGAGCCCGCCAGTGTCTATTTATTCTTTTCTCAATTCCTCCGAGCTTCTAGAATATTATTTATTTATTTTACTAAATTTTATGATATATTATTTTATTCAAGTCACTTTATTAAATTAATTAAATATAAAGTTACCTTTTAATATTTATTTATTTGATAACTTTATAAATAATTTACTTAATACCACCTTTTTATTTAATTAAAATAATTAATTAGTCATCCTCATAAAATATTTATTATTTTGGACAACTCAATTAATTAAATCAAACTACCTACAAAGTGACATTACAAAGATGATGTCTCCAACCTCAAAGCACAGCTCAATGTGATCTTGGTCGGCCTCTGACTTTTTGTTGATTCTGAGCATGTTGTATATTATCTCTCAAAGATCTCATGATATCCTGACTCTCCTGAAAAAGATCTCGGGCTCTAAGCACCCTGCAATCTCCAAAAAGCAAATCAACAAAGTTGGGAACTTCATGACCATACAATACCATGAATGGAGACATCTCGATGGACATATGGAAGGTAGAGTTGTAGCAGAACTCTCCCAAATGCAGCCACTTAACCAATGCCTTTTGCTGCCCTAAAACATAGTTGCATAGGTGACATGCCATTTTTAATACACCTTAGTTTTTCCCATTAGTCACGAGGGATGATAACTAGTGCACAGGGGTCAGCTTCATGCCACACAATCTGAATAACTCCTGTCAAAACAAGCTCATGAACTTATTGTCACTGTCACTGATGATGGTCTTAGGTGTTCCATGAAGCCTAAACATGTAATGTCCCCTTTTTTTCGGGATCTATATCTTGCAGTGGTTAGCCTATTATCTGGTTCCCATAGGCTAACGAGATGTTCAGGGGACCCCTTTAAGGGTGTTTAGTGGTTCCTCAGTTGGGTTTTCAGTGGTTTATCTCATTTTTTTCCTCCTCAGTGACTCAATGATTTGGTGGTGGGCCTTCTGGAGGTCGTTCTAGTTGATTTCTCCCACTTACTATTTATAGTAAGTCACTTGGTCATATCGCCTATACTTACTATTTATAGTAAGTCTTATTTGGATCAATCATCATCAAGCCTACATCCAAAAAATATGATCGAATCATTATTTGAGCTGGTGTTGGGTGATTTATTGAGGATTAATGGTTTATTATATTATATTATTAAAGTTATTTGGCTTTAATAATATTAATGTTAATGATGACTCATTAAAAGGTGATATAAGGAGGTTGAATGGAAATTAATAGAGTATTATATTAATGATGCTTTATTAATTTATTATTTTAAAAAGGCCAAATGCATCAAAAGCAAATATTTATTTTATTTTATTATTTAGCCAAGTGGGGATTTGGGGTATAAAAGCAAAAAGGCATTGGCTTTTTCATTATCATTGATCATTTTATAAAAACTTGTGAAAAATTGAGAGAGTTGAGCAAACAGGGTTTGTTGGTTTGAGATTCAAGCTTTTTGAGGACAAAAAGCCTCAGAGAGGACAATGTCTACAGGTGTGGAAGATCACCCAAGGGCATTCTGAGAGATGGTCATTCATCAGTTCCTTGGAGATCATCATTCAGGGGTTTATAGAGTTTTCAGGGTTCGATTTGAAGATTGTTGATATTCACAACTGTTGATCAAGTATTCCCAAATGTGAGATTTATGTTGTTGATTCTAGGTATGGATTTTATGTATTTCCTGAAGCATTAATCAAATGTGGTTATTTAATTTCTTGCAACTGTTTGGAAATTGGTTTATTTGCAAATATCTATGTTTTGTATTTCTTGGTTAAACCCCAAATCAAAGGGGGTTATTACAAAACACCAAAACAAATCTCCCACTTGCACCGCTATGTATCTTGTTGATATGGCAAAAAAAATGAGCAAATTTAGTCAATCTATCCACCACCACATATATACTATCCTTCCCCTGCACCTTGGGAAGCCCTGTAATGAAGTCCATCGATATACTTTCCCACTTCTAAGAAAGAATGAGAAGGGGCTGCAATAAACCAGTAGGATAAGTATGCTCGTTTTTGTTTTGTTGGCACACTTGGCACTCATGAACATAGTTGAGAATGCCATCCTTCATCCATTTCCATGAGAATCTCTCACGGATCTACCTGTATGTCTTATAGTATCCAAGATGACCAGCCATAGGAGTGTCATGAAAAGCTTTGAAAATGTGCATTTCATTTTAGATTCAGGGACTAACTATATTCTTTCCTTGTAATATATAAAACCATCCCTTACCTGATACTTGTCATCTTGTAATGAACCATCATGAATGTTGTTTGCAAGTGCATTCTTGGCATAATCAGCTTGTATTCTCTCCTTCCAATCTGTTGGTATGACTGAAATAGAGCATAAATGTGGCCTTCTAGACAAGGCATTGACCATCACAATCCTCTTCCCCTTGACATATTCAATGTTAAAGTCATACCCCTGAAGTTTGCTTACCCATTTTTGCTGCCTCTCATTGAGATCCCTCTGATTAAGGAAGTATTTAAGGCTGTTATGATCAGTTTTAACCACAAATCTGCCCCCAACAAGGTGCTGTCTAAATTTAGTTAAGGCATGCATGATTGCTAACATCTCCTTGTCATAAATGGAGTAAGCTTTCTCTCGCCTTCTGTCAACTTCTTGCTCTCAAATGTTGTGGTATGTTTACTCTGCATGAGGACAGCTCCTATACCGTCACCTAAGGCATCACATTCAAGCTCAAAAGGCTTGGAGAAGTTTGGAATTGCTAACACTAGGCATGTACTCATCAACTACTTGAATTGATCAACGGATTGTTGTGTTGTTTCAAACCAAACAAATGCTCCCTTTTTAGTTAAATTAGTGAATGGGGCAACCAATTCAGAAAATCCTTTGACAAACCTCCTATATAATCCGCAAAGCCCAAAGAACCCCTTCAACTGCATAAGATTTGTGGGTGGAGGCCAATCAAGAATAGTCATGATCTTTTCAAGATCAACGCTAACTCCCTTAGAACTAATTATGTGCCCAAGATAAAGAAACTTTGACATGCCAAATTCACACTTAGACTCCTTGGCAAACAAAGAGTCACTCTCCAAGATGCTTAACACCTCATCCAAATGCCTCAAATGTTCCTCCCATGATCTACTATAATTGAGTATGTCATCAAAAAATACCAAAACAAACTTACACAACTGCTTACTAAATATCTTGTTCATGCATGACTAAAATGTAGCAAGAGCATTAGTCAAGTCGAAGGGCATAAAAAGGAGCTCAAAAGTGACCATAGTGGCATATGAACACTATCTTCTCAATGTCCTCTCTAACTCTGATCTAATGATAACTAGGCCTCAAGTCTATTTTGGAAAAATAGACCACTCCATGTAGCTCATCAATGAGCTTATCCATCCACGAGATGGGGTACCTATTCTTGATAGTCTTCTTATTAAATGCCCTGTAATCTATGCACATGTGCATAGTCCCATCCTTCTTCTTCACTACCACCACTGAAGAAGCAAACAGACTCTTACTCTTCCTAATGTGTCCCATGTCCAAAAGCTCCTTGATTGCCTTCTCAATTTTGTACTTATGTCTCTTTGGGTGCCTGTATGGTGTAGTGATAACGGGCTTAGCCCCCTCCAACTCAATGACATGCTCAATGCCTCTTTCAGGAGGCCTACCTGGAGGTTTACTACCAAAAACCTTGTTTCGCTTGGATAGCAAAGCCTGAATATCGGGTGGATAAGAGCATTTCTCCTCCTTTGTAACTATGGGCATAACCCCACTCCACCTGATTATGCCTGAAAATCCTTTCCATGCACTTGAAGGAAACAACTCAAGGCCCTCCATTAGATATCCCTCTCAACACCACATTCCTGCCATCTGACTTGAACTTCAACTCCATAGTCTAAAAATTGAGAGTGATCTCACCAAGGGAACATAACCACTAAATACCCATCACTGCATTTGTGTCCCCAATACTAACCACATAGAACTCATCCTTGACTTCGTAATTACCCAACTAAAGGTTGAGTTGAGGATCATCCTGGTGCAAGTAACGATCAACCCATCTACAACAATTTCTCTAAAATCATCAACCTCCAGTGTCTGGAGACCCTTGTGTGCTACAAGTCCCTCGTCAATAAAATTATGTGTAGTCCTTGAGTTAATCAAAGCTACCAACCGCTATCCATTAAGGACTCCTCTAATGCGCAAAGACTCATTCTTCTGGAAGCTATATAGTTGGAAAAGCTTCCCCTCCTTTTTCTCCTCCTTTTCAGCCTCTTTAGGAAACTCTTCCTCCTCTTTTTCATCTAGATCAGATTGCTGATCTGAATTTTCTGATGAAGAATCCTCTACGGAATAGTATTCAGTTCTATTTACTTTGCCCTTAGTTGCACACTTATGTCCTGGGCTCCAAGGTTCTTTGCATGAGAAGCATAGATTCTTCCTCCTCAAGTCATTAAGAGTGTATCCATCTAGCCTTGTGACTGATTTTTTCTACTAATTGGTGTCCTTAGTGAATGGTCTCTTATCCTTCTTGTACAAGCCCACTCCATACTCCTTGCTTTCTTCATAGCTTCCTGCAAGGTTGGAGGGTGAAAAGCCTTAATCCACCCCTTAAGTGGCTCCATAAGTCCCTCACTAAACAATACCACCAATCTCCTCTTTGTAATCCTTGTGACCATCATTGCGAGCCTCTAAAACTCTGCTATGTAAGCCTCTACTATGCCATATTGCTTCAGCTAGGCCAACTCTCTAAAATGCAACTCGGGATCCTTCTTGTCAAACCTCTCAATCAGCTTAGTGGTGAACTCATCATATGAAGTGATAGACCTGTGGCCCAAGGTGATAAGGTCATGGTACCACCACTCATGTGCTACTCCATCTAGATGTAAAGTGGCAAACTTAATTGCCTCGTCCTCCATCATAGGTCTAAAGGCTAGGTAAATATCTAGCTTCTATACCCATGCCCTAGTTGTGCACTTATCACTACCATCAAAATGGGCAAGTGTCACCTTGCTTATGGCCTACTGTAAGTCCCTTTGAATTGCTGGTCCTCTATGATTAGCTCTACCACCACCCCTCTTCCTCTTTTGATCCAAGAACTCATTGTAAGACAAATGTTCTTTCAAAGCCTCTGGAAGAGTGTCATATTCGGCATACGCATTCCTTAGCTCATCTACCAAAGGTAAGGGAGTGTCATGAGTCATGACCATGTTGTGGTGTCTCCTTTGGAATAAATGAGGGCTGGAAAGGTCTGGAAAAAGTGTTAGATCCTATTGTAGTATGTTGTCCACCATTCCCCCCTTGCTGATAAGTGGAACTGCTGTCCCCATTATGTGTTGGGTTACCCTGTGTATTGTTATGGAAAGTACTAACCACTATGTTCTGCCCAATCTTACCCAACAATTGGGACATCATATCCATCATGTTGTCGAACTTCTTCTCCATTTTGGCACTAGGGCTAATTGAACCAGCTCTATCTTTACCCCTTTTAGCCATGTTCCTTGGAGAATGTTCCTGTAATGTCCCCTTCGCGAGCATGATCTTTTCAGTTGACCGTTGGCCTATTCCGGAGACCCGTAGGCTACTCGGAAGGTGAAATTAGGGTTTCCTGTTTTGGAGGTTGTTGTTGCTCAAAATTTGGAGATTGAATTGCGGATTCTTTCTGGGTTTTCAGAGAGCTTCGCAGTGGTGTGACTTGCTTTTCGTTCCGAGCAC
>VDFB02199885.1:0-13339 GCA_007258455.2 Sequoia sempervirens
AAACCCTTAAGATAGTGCTTACAGGGTATGGAATGATGTCACCCCAATTATGACATACTTTTAACTTAGGCCTTCTTGCTTTGGGCCAGAGGAAATCATGCAAATCCTCAGGAATTCTTGGCATATTTACCATTAGTCTAGCCCTGAGCCTAGAAGCAAAGTAGTTGTCAAACTGCACATAGCTAGCATCCCTCTTGTTGTAAGACATATCTGCACTCCAGGCCTGTACTGGTAGCCTTTGTCCATTTACCTCTTGCCTCAATTCCATCTTCTCTGAGAAGAAGCCGACATTCTCATACAAGAACACATGCATTAACAAAGAGTACCAAAAGAAAGGAACACTAGTGTCCCCCACAAATAAGTTCAACAAACCCTCATGCATTCTTTCAGCAAGGAAAGAAGCATAATCATATACTATAGAGAAATTGGGATGCTGAATCTGAGCCCCCATAAACATATAGGCAATGGGAATCACAGTATTAGGACTAAAACCTAAAATTTGGCAAAGTGAGTAGAAGGTTGCCAAGAAATGATCAGCAAAACAATTTAACCCAAAAAGTTCCTGATCAGTCAGGCTGACATGAATCGTGGAACTACCCGCCCTGACTAGATGAGGAGGAAGCAATTTTGATCTGAAAAAAGGTTGAATCTTGGCATCCTCTTATTTCATCTCCTCGAAGTCAATCTGGACCAAGAATGAGCCATTTTCACTCAAATCAAAAACCCTCTGAATTACATCTGCATTTACATTCAGTAAAACCTCACCATCATTATCCCTTATAACCCTTGTGACAGGATCATATCTCGCAGCCACTGCCAGGAGGAGGTCAACATCAAGGAACACATTCGGTACTACAAGCTTTCCCATATCATATCTCCAACCATTTGAAAAAGGATGAGGTGCATTTCGCTGGCCATACCATCTTCTAAACAATTCTAAACCCGTCATTGGTACCCTAGCATCTGCAATGTTGTAGGTTCTATATCTCAACTCACCTAAGGCTGTCCCTCTCATCAAAACCAAACCCCTGTTCTTGTTGTTTATTGACAGGGGAAATTGGTCAAGGAAATCATCATATAGATTCCTCTACATGTAGTCAATATGGTGAGAATGTTGTTTTGTTGGCACCATTTTAAACAACTAGGGCTTCTCGAAAAATCAAATTGTGAACAGACTAGTGCTACTCAAAACGAAAACACAATAGAATTTGCAATTTCCCACAATTCAAGAGAAATAGTAACCCTAAAATCTTAATTCAGAAAAACCCTGATCAACACAGCAAAGCTTTTCACAAGAAACACATTCAAATAGAACAGTGATGAAGAAAATAACTCATGGAAATTCGCATTCTGCAAAAAATCAAACTCTTGCCGAAATTGCTTTTGAAAGCTCTATCTCTGGCTCTAGACTGCTTCGAAGATGCCTGAATGCCTTAGTGGTGAAAGTAGTCTACAAATTAAACACTTGAACTTTATGAACATTGCCAATAGATGTCTTATCCGCCATTAAAGCCTACTTGCATACAACGCCAACGCCTTCAATTGTATTTGACATGGATTTAAATCTCCACCGTCGATCTCTTGTTTCAATCAGATCATCGAACGGTCCTCCTTAAAAATGCTAAAAATGCCTTCCACATCATCCCCAGGTCCCACCATTATATGCAGCACTAGGAAGATACACGTGGCGCTCACCCACGATATCACGATTACTCAAGTTGGGATTGCGCGATAGCGGGCAACCGTTGATCTCTTCATCGGTGACCACAATCAAGTAAAACAAGGGACAATCTTAAGGCCTATTCGCTGAGCAGCTTTTTCATCAAGATTAAAACATTGCCGTTGATTATAAACACGTGCACCGCTTAGGCGATTTAGTAACCCACTTGATAACACAGTAAAGTTCGATGCATTTATTAAATCATTTTATTTGCTTTTCGGACATCAGCAACCTGGGACATGTGGTGATTTCCTGCGATATCGCGATGGCTCAAGTTGGGATCACGATATGGCGGGGAGTGGTCAGGATTTATCTGCGAGGAGATCAACAGCCATCAAATAACCCCTGCAAAACATTAAACATTACTTAGGAGGAAAAACCAGAGGAAGGGGATGCGGCTTAGGGCAATGATGGTCGATGACATAAGGTTGTTTCCTTTTTTAAAAAATAGACTTTGGTAAGTAAAAGGAGGCCAACAATTAAATATTTATCATTTTATTAAAAGGGGCCAGGCCTTAGACAAGTTAATGAGACATAGGTTGTTTTCTTTTTTAAAAACCTTCTCCAAAAAGTAACAATAGAATAGACCCATACCAAAGACAGAAAACCAAGGGTTTATGAAAGCAAAGTAATAACTCCAGCCCTAGGCACCACTCATATAAACAAGACCAGCCAATAATAAAAGAAATCCCAGATGTAAATTTGAGGCTCCATCACAATTCATCGGCTTTGTCTATGTTATTATTAAGCTTACTATTATGCTTTTGTAGATTTTTCCAAGCATCCATAGCTTGTCTCTCGAAGCACCCGCTTGAGGTTTTACTTTTAGCCATAGCATGAAGGCGCTGAACCCGCTTTGATAAAATGCTTTTGGTAGACATGTATGAAAAATGGTAGAATAGAAAAAGGGAGGGACTATTTGAAAAATAAAGCCAGGTGGTCTCATGGTGATGGAACACCATAACGAATGCCATGATTGCCAAATTTATGGATTTCCGGCCGCCGCATTCCATCACCATGAGACCACATTTCTTTTGAGGTGCATTTTTTTTGAGACAGCTTCATCACTTTGTCTATGCTATTGTTTACTATTATGCTTTTGATAGATTTTTTCCAAGCATCCATAGCTTGTTTGAAAGCACCTGTTTTAGGCTGTTAGCCATAGCAACAAGGCAATGAACTGTTTGATAAAATGCTTTGGTAGACATGTATGAAAAATGTGGTAGCATAGACAAGGCAGTGAGTTGCTTGAAAAAAATGTCTCAAAGAAATGTACTCTCATGGTGATGGAATGCCATGACGAATGCCATGACAAGCAAATTGCTATGGATTGTCATGGCATTCCATCATCGTGAGACTGCATTTCTTTTAGGCATTTTTTCAAACAATTCACTGCCTTGTCTATGTTATTGCTTACTATTATGCTTTGGTAGATTTTTTCCAGGCATCCATAGCTTGTTCGAAAGCACCTATTTGAGGTTTTTACTTTTTAGCCATAGCAGTATGAAAAATGTGGTAGCATAGAAAAGGTAGTGAACTATTTGAAAAAATGCTTCAAAAAAATGTGGTCTCATGGTGATGGAATGCCATAACTAATGCCATGACAAGCAAATTGCTATGGATTGTCATAGCATTCCATCACCATGAGACCACATTTCTTTGAGGCATTTTTGAAATAGTTCACTGCCTTTTCTATGCTATTTCTTACTATTATGCTTTGATAGATTTTTTCCAAGCATCCATAGCTTGTTTGAAAAGCACCTATTTTTTAGGCTTTTAGCCATAGCAGCAAGGCAGTGAACTATTTGATAAAATGCTTTGGTAGACATGTATGAAAAATGTGGTAGCATAGACAACTGTCACCATCTGATATTTATGTAGTTGTAGTATGTTTTGTGTAATGTAATCAGCGATATAAATATAACCAACAAATATCTATTTTCTATAATTCATGGATTGAACTCTATATTTTATATGCTCTCAATGTCTGTATGCTATGGAAATGCCATTAATTTTTTAAAAAAAACTATTATGCTATGTGTGATACTTTATCAACATTTTATATATTGATTACTCTTTTCTTTTTACATACAATCTAACATATTTCAAACTTTTCATAGGCTACCCGACACATCGAAGGCAACAAAGGCAAGACTAGAAAAGCACGGGCAACACAAACTTGGCTCTGGTGGTTATATGAAATTAGCCGCATGAATTGTAAGTATCAATAAATGAAATATTACATCCAAAATATAATAAATTGAAAACAATTTTGGTTTTATCACACCATAGTAGCAAAATTCATGATCTTATGCAAAAATTTAGGGCTCTGAATTCAACAGAGTTCTCACAAAAGAGGACATGAAGATTTCCTTCCAGCAAGGCTATGGAGCCATGGCTAAATGCCTAAGAGTCTTGACTGGGAAAACACAATCTTCCATTGCATCCGACACGCAGGTAAATAAACTCAATAAAGTTTTTTTAAAATTGAATACTTGTGTAATCTATTCAATATTAATTTCCACCATAAAGTAATTACATGCCTATTTTTTTTAAACATTCAAGCAATGATAATACTGCACATGACATTGGAATGCAGCCTGGTGAGGGTGGAGTAGAATGTGTAGATGAAGGTCATGGTGTACATCCCGATACTTTAGAGCATGTAGAGTGCGATCAACATGTTGAGCATGATCAGGCTAGAGAAGATCAGGAATATGATGTGGCCCCATCAGGTAAAGAGGACCACTCTAAAGTTATTTTAAACATATTTAATTGCAATTGGTGTATTAATTAATGTAACCTTTCATGTTTCAACTTTAGAGCATGTAGAGCATGATAACCATGTTGAGCATGATCAGGCTAGAGAAGATCAGGAACATGATGTGGCCCGATTAGGTAAAGAGGACCACCCTCATGTTCTCTTAAACATATTTAATTTCAATTGGTGTATTAATTAATGTAACCTTTCATGTTTCAACTGCAGATCAAGATTTAGAGAGTGTTTAACATGTTGAGCATGAGTCTATAAATAAAGTTCAGGAACATGATGTGGACCCATCAAGTAAAGAGAAACACTCTAATGTTATTTTAACTAATGAAATACTTGTAACAATAATAATAAAACATATCAGTTTAACATTTCTTTCTTATTGCAGTAGATCCCCCCTTGCAGCGGCGTCCACATCATGAGCAAACAACTAGGCGTACATTAAGATCACAAGCAGAGGGAAGAACAAGTAAAGGGGGGACAAATATTGATTTAGAAAATGATACTCCACTTCAACTTTATGTAGCTTTAAAAAAGAAACCAAAAAAAAGTGATTGTAATCATATCATGACAACCATATTTTTGATAATATGTAAAAACTAAAAGAATGAATATTATATGTTAATGAAAAAATGTGAATATGTTAATTAATGAATGCTATATGTTAATGAATGAATGTTATATGTTATTAATGGATGAATGAATGTTATATGTTATTAATGGTTGAATGAATGAATGTTATATGTTATTAATGGATGAATGAATGATTAATGTTATATGATTGGGTATGGGTAATTGAGAGTGATGTGAGGGGGGGAGGGGCCAAATGAGCTATTGTCACATGGTTGGCCCTGTTAAGTAGAGAATATTAAACTATTCTCGAAACAAAGAGAAGCTCAATAAGGTAATGCACTTTTCAATATAAGAAATGCATTGTTTGAAGCATCAAACCAATATGCAGTCTGTATGTATGATCAGTCGTTAGTCTCCGTAATGGTACATTTTCACGAATTTTTTTTTTATAAATGATGCTTCGTCACAATTTTGACGAAACCCACAAATGATTCAACAAAAAGGTTTGACAAAGTTGCTATAGCTGCGACGAAGGTTTCGTCGTAACTCCTTGCCCATTTCATCACAATTTCGATGAACTTTTGGTGTTGTTTCCACGCTACTACTTGCCCATTTCGTCGCCCTTTTGATGAAATTTTGGTGTTCTTCTGACGCTACTCTTTGCTCTTTTCATTGAAATTTTGATGAACTCTTGGTGTTGTTTTGATGCTACTACTTGCCTATTTCATCGCACGTTTGACAAATTTTTGGTGTTGTTTCGACGCTACTCCTTGCCCATTTCATCGAACTGGTGATGAACCTTTGGTGTAATTCATCGGTGGATACACAAAGTGTTCATCGATATTTCGATGAAAGTCTGAGCCATTTTACAATGCGAACGACCGACAATTCTTTGCCGTTATTTCGATGTTTAATTCGTCATCAGCCTTTCGATGGAAAAATAGTGACAAAAATATTTTTGCCATTTCGTCGCTTTTCCAACAAATATTTGTCGAACGACTGTCAGAAAATGGTGTCAAATTCAGTAGTGCAACATGTTGAACACCCTCTAAATCCTGATCTATAGTTGAAACATGAAAGGTTACATTAATTAATACACCAATTGAAATTAAATATGTTTAAGAGAACATGAGAGTGGTCCTCTTTACCTGATGGGGCCACATCATGTTCCTGATCTTCTCTAGCCTGATCATGCTCAACACGTTGATCACACTCTACATGCTCTAAAGTTGAAACATGAAAGGTTACATTAATTAATACACCAATTGCAATTAAATATTTTTTAAAGAACTTTAGAGTGGTCCTTTTTACTTGATGGGGCCACATCATGTTCCTGATCTTCTCTAGCTTGATCATGTCAACATGTTGATCACACTCTACATGCTCTAAAGTATCGAGATGCACACCATGACCTTCATCTATAGGTTGTGCTCCACCCTCGCCAGGCTGCATTCCAATGTCATGTGTAGTATTATCATTGCTTGAATATTTAAAACAAATAGGAATGTAATTACTTTATGATGGAAATTAATATTGAATAGATTACAGTCCATAGAAGCATAAATTTGCAAAAAAGCCCAATTAATTATGATTTTTACAAAATCTGTAGGCTAGACGTTTTTTTCCCTGATTTTTTGAAAAAATCGTTGAGTTTTTGGTCAATGATTATTTTCCGTTTCAAACTGTAAAATAGCCAAAAAACATGTTTAAAATCTGCAAAAAAAATGAATAAAATCAAGCTAATTTTTGTGCAAAAATAACCATGAGACCATGGCTTGTTGCTTACTATTATGCTTTGATAGATTTTTTCCAAGCATCCATAGCTTATTTGAAAGCACATGTTTTAGGATTTTAGCCATAGCAGAAAGGAAATGAACTGTTTGATAAAATGATTTGGTAGACATGTATGAAAAATGTAGTAGCATAGACAAGGCAGTGAACTGCTTGAAAAAAATGTCAAAGAAATATAGTCTCATGGTGACGGAATGCCATGACAAGAAAATTGCTACGGATTGTCATGGCATTCCATCATCGTGAGACTGCATTTCTTTTAGGAAATTTTTCAAACAATTCACTACCTTGTCTATGTTATTGCTTACTATTATGCTTTGGTATCCATAGCTTGTTCGAAAGCACCTGTTTTAGGTTTTTAGCCATAGCATGAAGGCATTCAACTGTTTGATAAAATGCTTTGGTAGACATGTATGAAAAATGTGGTAGCATAGAAAAGGTAGTGAACTATTTGAAAAAATGCTTCAAAGAAATGTGGTCTCATGGTGATGGAATGCCATAACGAATGCCATGACAAACAAATTGCTATGGATTGTCATGGCATTCCATCACCATGAGACCTCATTTCTTTTAGGCATTTTTTGAAATAGTTCACTGCCTTGTCTATGCTATTGCTTACTATTATGCTTTGATAGATTTTTTCCAAGCATCCATAACTTGTTCAAAGCAACTATTTTAGGCTTTTAGCCATAGCAGCAAGGCAATGAACTGTTTGATAAAATGCTTTGGTAGACATATATGAAAAATGTGGTAGCATAGACAACTGTCACCATCTGATATTTATGCAGTTGTAGTATGTTTTGTGCAATGTAATCAACAATATGAATATAACCAACAAAAATCTATTTTCTATAATCCATGGATTGAACTCTGTATTTTATTTACTCTCAATATCTGTATGCTATGGAAATGCCATTAAATTTTTTTAAAAGTAGTTTTTGACTATTTTTCTTCAATTTTTTGTGTATTTTTGTAAATCTAATTTTTTCCCAATTTTTCAAAAAATCCTAAACTTTTGGTTTGCCGATTTTTTCCCCAAACGATTAATTCTACTATGGATTGCACTAGTATTCAATTTTAAATAAACTTTATTGAGTTTATTTACCTACATGTCAGATGTAGTGGAAGGTTGTGTTTTCCCAGTCAAGACTCTTAGGCATTCAACCACGGCTCCATAGCCTTGTTGGAAGGAAATCTTCAGGTCATCTTTTTTGGGAACTCTGTTGAATTCAGGGCCCTACATTTTTGTATAAGATCATGAATTTTGCTTCTATGGTGTAATAAAAAAAAAAAAATCAATTTATTATTTAGATACTATATTTTATTTATTGATACTTACAATTCATGTGACTAATTTCATATAACCACCAAAGCCAAGTTTGTGATGCCCGTGTTTTTCTACTCTTGCCTTTGTTGCCTTTGATGTGTTGGGAAGCCTATGAAAAGTTTGAAATAAGTTAGATTATGTAAAAAGAAAGAGTAATCAGTATATAATTACATTGTTGATAGTATCACATACCTTCCTTGGCCCAGTGGTGTCTTTCCTTTTTTCTTTTCAGCCTTCTTTCCATTCGACACCAGGTCCTTCCACTCCCTGTCCGAAATCATGGGGGGACGCTCATACTTTTTTTTCTTCTCTAAATGTGACCTATATTGGTCCCTCACATAATTTAGATAGGTACCAACTTTCTGAAGGACCTTGGTTCAGTTGAATGTTTTATCACTGAACAACACAACTAAACGGTTAATGAGCTCATCTTTTAAATCTTTATTTTGGGCATTCCACCATGTATGTATGGTGGACCCGAAGAGCTTGAATGTAATATCACTTAGATGTTTATAAAAAATATCATTTCCTATAAAATGATCATGGGATCAATAGTCTAAAAAGAGCGATCAATAAGTAAATTTCAATTGAATTATATATAATAATAATTAAAACAATTTAAAGTACCTGAGACACTCTCTATCTTTATGGGAATGAAATCCTCGATCACCACAAGTGTGACCAGCAATGTTCCCGTACTAGTAATACGAGAAAATCTAGGAAATGCTGCTAAAACATCACCAATACTAGTGGCCTCTACATCCCCAGCTACATGTCCTGACACATGTTCTGGAATGTGTTCACTACCAAAGGGTGCATTAACGGATACCTGCATGGTATGTGTTGCCGACATTTCAGATGAAAATATAGGCACGGATGATGGGGTTAGATGATGTGATGTATGCGTAGGAAGATCAGGATGGACACTTGTACCAACCCCTTCTCCTCGGGTAGCACTTGCAGTACCCTGATCATGGCTAGGAGCATCATGAGGAGGAAAATAACCCTGTAAAAACAACACATATTTTAGTTCATGACATAAAAGAGTACAAAATATAAAATAATGAATGAACTTATGTTATAATTAAAGACCTCATGACAACTTACTTGCAAGTTTTGTAATCTCTCTTTAAATATTTTATCCTTCTCTTTTATCTCATCTGTTTGGGGCAATATGAACATCAACTTAACAATTTCTTGATTGCATTTTTTTTGGACATTCTTTATCGTATCGAGAGGGTTTGTTGAATAAGCAATGTCATCATCACAAAATATTGACTGCAAATCACTTTGGATGCTCTCCTCTACTACTCGTTCCTTTCCCCAATCAGTCGACTGCAACAAGAATATCAAAAACATTATCAAAATTAACCCAAAAACTTATGTACAATATCAAAAACATTCTCCTCTATAATACAAAATTTTGCTCATATCTAATTTTTACAATTACAATGAGGTAAACCTATCAGGTAGAAGCGCTTGAAGATACATCATGATTTGTGCTCTAGGCTAGAGCCTTCTCCATACAATCAATGTTTTGTTGTGACACAAATTAAATATAAAAAACATTACCGAAATGAAACCCGAAATGAAACCAATAGACTTACCAAAAAACATAAGAATAAAATAGTATATTGGAGTCATTAATTGGAGGTTGGGTAAAATGGTACATAGTACGTACAACCCCCCTCGTAACTATGTTTGTAAGTAAGCGATTCAAATTGTAATCAATTAGCAACTCTTCCCATGCAGTTATTGATTTTATCGCACATAAGAATACACGGTTTCCCTCGCGTGCCTCGAATGTGCAATTGGGTTGCTTATTTGTTGACCTAGGCTGTGTACTATTTAGAAACCCTGCAATATTCCCTGATGCTTTTGGCCTTCCATCAATGTACATAGCCACTCCTTTATTTTGATCCTTATCTTTTAGTTGTATATAGTTTGCTAACAGTGCATACCTACGCATACTTCTTGTATATCGAACCAGTTGCATCCAATCTTTGTAACTATAACAGGGTCTGACATACTCCATCAATTCAGTAATTTTTTCATAATAGACCTTTATGTCGTCCATGCAAAATAGGCCCAAACCATGTAATGGCAATGGTGCTATGCGATATACCTCTCGTTGACACAAAAATCAGTGTTTATTTGGAGGAAGTTCCTTGGGTACCCATTGTTTCCATAGATGTTTGTACCTTAAGGGCACCTTGATGTTGCCTATGCTTTCATCATCATAAGAACATGACCACCCTTCAGCAAGAAAAAATTCCATGCATTTATAGAATTTTCTTCTAATCTTTTGACCTCTAGTTGATCTCCCTCTTTTAGACATACTACATGTCTCGCTTTCCTCTTCTCTTCCTGAATTTCCCTCGCTTGAGGAAGATAGATCTGAAAAATACCTATTTGGTGGTACCTGCATGTTTAAGGATGTTGGATGGAGTTCTTTTATGGTGATGTGATCCCAAGGTGACATTATGATTAATCTATCATTTCATCGCTAGAATTTCATAGGTTATAAGGTAATCAAGTCTTGATAGATTACAAGCTATTGTTACTACCGTCCAAATGTGTCCATCACAAATCAAATATAATTAATGTTTTAACTCCCAAACTTTGTAACAAATGTTAAATGTGACTATGATCCACCAGTTACACAACCAAGGCCTCAAATATATTCTCTAATTGTAATCAAAGGACTTTTTATCTTCATTCAAGTAAATAAACTTGAAGGGAAACACCACCAAGTGGTTTATTGGACACCTACATGACTAAAAATAGCAACAAATTTACATTTAATTTCCATATGTCTAAGTGGTTAACAGGGAGGGAGTGTGTACTAGGAAGGCTGGTTATAAGTCATGTGGTTTACACTTTGCTTGACAATTTCATATTATATGTGTTGAAGACTTTAGAATTTCAATTACATTGATTTATGGATATGTTGTATCTATAACACTACAAAACCATATGCTCTTTGCATTTACACTTGCATTTAGAAATACACATTTATATACATAGATATAGACTTCTTTAATGATATGTTGCATTTATTGTTCTAGGAGAGCATCCAGTAATTGCATTTACATTTATATTTAAAAATACATATACATAAATATATATATGTGTGTGTGTGTGTGTTTGCGTATGTATATCATTTATATTCAATGTTCAAAAATAACCCATTAGGTTTGCACATGGATAAAAATTCATAAAATCAGATCTCCCATACATTTTTTGTTCAAACCTAGGCTTGAACCTCTCATTTCACATGCTTTTCTTCACAAAACTATTGAGGACAACAACTATACCTTCTTTATTTCTCATACTACGCCCTATTCATGCATCCTCAAATTACAACAGTATCCATGGTTCCTCTTACACAAGCTACAATAATCACAAAAAGTGTAAGAGCCAATTTATATCATGTTTGGACTACAAAACCCTGAAAAATAGGGTAACTCAAATTATGATTTTTTGGTGAGCTGTATGGACAAAATCATTAGCACCATCTCATTCTTGGAGTCTTTTGAAAGAGAAGAAAATTAGGTGGTAGTTAAGTACAAACCTTATAGTGTTAAGGTGAATGAGGTGATCAATTTTGAATGGCCAACTGGTGAAGAGTACCAAAAATGGATAAATGTATATTTAACTAAGGAAGAGTTAAAAGGAGTAGGCTACTAACGGTTGACAAATTAGCTATTGCAGTTACAATAGATTCCATTTTTCTTTTTTGGTGACAGTCTAGGCATGGAATTCTTGAAGTTTTTTGTTGCTGCATCAACCATTCTCAACGGGCACGATGAATAAGAAGATTCTCTAGGGAGATTGTTGTTGTAACAAATTTTTGGAATATCACAAGGCAGTCCAATTGGCTGGTGACATGTGCTTTCTGGCCCAATGCTTGTTTGCTCCTTCTTTTTCTATAAGAAGGATTTTAAGGCCAGAAGTGCGGGTTAGCAAGTTAGATATTTTTGGTCAAGTCTAGATGAAGTTACAGAGCAAATTGTAAAGTCTAATGGTTTTAGGGAAAATGCAATTTAGGTTTTGATTCATTTTGTAGTAGGTTTTAAATTCATGGGAATGTGATGTTTTATGACAGTACTGGCATTTGAATGGATATGATTAATTCAAACTCATGTCTCTCCATTGTACAAGCATATCTGAATTTTGAATAAAATGATCAAGGGTTGTTTCGCTCATCTCACTATTGTGGTGTGTATGATTCTTGTTTTAGGTTTAATTCAAGGAATTAATTAAAATGCTTGAATGGGATTGTAGGTGGATATGTTCTGTATAAGTTATTTTATTTTTTCTATCTTATCTTATACCATTTTACAAGAATGGGTGTGCCAAACTTACAGTACTCATTACCCCTTGGTCGTTGATTTTCCCTAAGTGCCCTCAACCTTGTCCTCGACGCTTGTATTGACCTTGTTTTCACTCCAAAATCTTCCTCGGTGCTAATATTGACCTTGTTTTCACTCCTCCAAACTCTTCATCAGTGCTGGTATTGACCTTGTTTTAACTCCAAACTCTTCCTGGGTGCTGGTATTGACCTTGTTTTCACTCCTCCAAACTCTTCCTCAACGCTGATATTGACTTTTTTTCACTCCTTCAAACTCTTCGTCGGCATTGGTATTGACCTTGTTTTAACTCCAAACTCTTCCTCGATGTTGGCATTGACCTTGTTTTCACTACTCCAAACTCTTTCTCGGCGCTGGCATTGACCTTGTTTTCACTACTCCAAACTCTTCCTCAGCACTGGCATTGACCTTTCACTTCTCAATTTGATGAGCTACAACTTGGTTTCATTAGCTTTTGTACAGTATATTAATTAAGTTCAAAATTTTCGCGCCGTTTAGCTAGATTTTAATATTCTATAATATAGTTAAGTATATATTAGCTATATTTTACATAATAAATAATATAATTATTCAACTTATTATAATTATATATTATATTCTTTAACAAAATTATTAAATATGTATAAAATTATTATAATTAATAATTAATAATAAGTATATTTTTATATAATACAAAATATAATTAATATAATATATATTTAATATAATAGTAATATATATTAGTATGAGAGAGAGAAACTAAATTTTGATTGGTTGTTTCATGTCAACAATCCAAGGATGGCATG
>VDFB02199887.1:0-44522 GCA_007258455.2 Sequoia sempervirens
CTTTATTATAAAGTCACTTTATTGAAATATTAAAATATTTAATTATTTGGCTAAGTTATAAAGTATTTAATTATACTTTATATTATATTATTAAAGGGTGATTTAATGAGTATTTAATGCTCATTAAAAAGGGACGCCAATAATTGAATAAATTCTCCTAAGTCCAAAGTGAAAATTAAATCATTAATTTAAATGATTATTTTAATGGAGAGTTAGGTCGAACTTTTCAAAGAAGAATATATTGTTCTTCCCAAGGCAAAATCGAACTATCTTGTTTATTATTCAATTTTGTCTTCTGAGCATCTGAGCTTTGGAGTTTGCAAACCCTAGGGTTTCTGGCAAACATCGTTTCTGGAGAACGTAACCTCTTCAGAGATCAGGCATACTGAGGCTGTGAGATACCAGCTGAAGATTGCACTTGGTGATTTCATCCAGAAGTCACAGATTGGGCTTAAGCATTTAATCAGACAGAGATTCATCAGTATTCAGCAGAGATTATCCATCTTCCATCAGAGGCGACTTCATCCATTTCCATTCATCTGAGTTTTGGCACAAATTTCAAGAATCCGTACTGTTCATTAATTGCTGCTGTACAGGTCGTACCAGCAGGGGCCGTACATATCCATTCTCAGAGGAACGCCTCCCCTTCTCAGCTTCTGGCTTGGGATTATTGGGCGCTTTGGTCAACTAAGTTTGTGCGTTGGTTTTGGAGCTCAGAGGACCCTTCATTCATTCTGGCCGTACATTCTTTAATCAGCTGCAGCCGCCATTTTAAATCAGGTTTTTCTCATTTAATGATCTGTATTTCCTTCATACTCTGCAACTGGCTATTGTAAAATCCTTGGAAGTGGAATATAATGCAACGCCTATCACTTATGATCAAGAAACTAGGCCTATATTGATTTCTAGAATTTATTTGAATTTATTTTGAATTTCTAAGCAAAATTGCATTTTTACATTATTGTCAAAAAACCTTCAAAATCACAAAAACACCAAAAATTGCAAAAACGACAAAAAATCAATTAGGGTTAGAACAGAGAACCACCAGGGTTCTGACAGTGGTATCAGAGCACAGATCTCCTGCCATCCTGTGCTTTTTCAGTGATTATTTAGAATACAGTGCATTTCTGGGTTGCCTTTTATGAACCAAGACATTATTCAGTATACCCGAGGTGTAGGGACAGGCAAAGACGAAGACTGGACAGGTCCTCCGATTCCAGAAGGTCAGACAATATCAGGAGTGCTTGGTTTTCACAGATCCAGTTTAGACGGTAGTGAAAACAGTGTTGCAACCCTAATGGCAGATCGTGAGACTTCCTCAGAGACTCGCAGGGATCCAGGGAAGGCACATGCAGAGGGTGACATTACTGATGAGGAGTTTAGACGGAGACATGACAACATGATGGATATGATGTCGCAGTTGATGGGTACTATTAGGCAGTGTACGCCCACACAGCCTCATTTCATACAGATTGGACAGACGAGCGGGACCACTCCAGTGGATCAGCCATTGGCATCAGCTCCTAGGCAGCCGTTACCGATCTATCAGGAGCGTAGGCCAGGTCAGCCTACTTTCTTACCCAGAGATACTCCACCTCAGACTCCAGGAGCAGAGCATCAGGTGCATCACCAGGACTTCCAGCCACAGAACGGCATGTCGGTGGCAGACTTGACGAGATTTCATGGCGAGTACATGTCTTCAGCGCCTGAGATCCGGCAGGCACTTACATTTCATGAGTTTATAGATGTCTATAAACCCAAAGGAGGAGGTAGATTTGATCGTAGACCCCCACAGCATCAGCAGCAGCAGCCACAGGTGAATAGGGATTTACAATATGCTGTGAGCAAGATTACACTGCCATATTTTGATGGGTCAGAGAAGACATCAGCTAGGTCATGGGTCCAGAAATTGGACAACTATCTGTCACTTAGACCTATGCAGGAGGATGAGGCAATTAAATTTGCCACTTTACATCTGGACGGAGTAGCGCATGATTGGTGGCATCACGGCATGTACACGTTAGGCCATCATGCGGTTAACACCTATCAGGAGTTCACGAGCCGATTGATAGAGAGATTTGATAGGAAGGATCCAGAGTTGTATTTCAGAGAGTTGGCTCAGCTCAGACAGACTGGTAGTCTGGAAGCGTACATTGGCGAGTTTCAGAGAGTGGCAGTCATGGTGACTGGCATTTCAGAGAGGAGACTCATTATATTATTTGATGAGGGTTTGACAGAACCCATGAGAGGTTGGGTCAAGGCTTTTGACCCTCCCACACTTCAGGAGGCCATGCGGAAGGCACGCAGCATGGAACTTGCCGCACCTCGCAGTAAGTTCAATTCAGGGTCCACTCCATACACGAGACCCAACAGGCCTTTCGATAGAAACAATGACAGAAATAGACCCTTTGACAGGAGGAAGGATCAACAGGATCCTAAGAGACAGAATGCACCCCCGTTTGACAGAGAGACTTTGAACGAATTACGTAAGAAGAAGTTGTGTTTTGGTGCAAGGCACCCTATGATGAAAAGCACATATGCCCACTTCGTCCGAAAGTCAAGAATAACCAAATGGAGTGGTATTATGAGGGCGAAGAGCAATCTGATCTGTCAGACCAGCAAGCTGATTCCGAGCCTTCAGATGATGAGAAGTCCGAAAATGAGAATGAACATGAAGGTGGAAGGAAGCTACAGGAAGCCCATCTGACTAGTCTTCAGAGAGATGGTTCATTTCGACTCCGTGGGCTCTTAGCAGGTCAGAAGGTGATTACTTTATTGGATACGGGTGCGACACATAATTTTATTGATGCACGTTTAGTGGAGAGACGTGGTATCCAGACAGAGGCTTTCGAGGGTATCCGAGTCAAGGTAGCTGACGGATACACTCTCAGGTGCGACAGAAAGATAACTGATCTGCCGATGAGATTGAACAACTATGAATTCAAAACTGAATTCTATGTTGTTAATATGGGTGATACAGATGTGGTACTAGGGATGGCATGGTTACATGATTTGGGTGAGTTCACGCTCAACCTATGGGATATGGAGATGAAATTCAAGGTTGACGGAAGACCACATGTCATCAAGGCAATACGGGACAGTAATCTTAGGATGGTTTCATTCAGGCGGATGGAGAGGCTCATTCGCCATGATATGGTTGACTGGGCGGCTGAGTGCATGTTGATGCCAGCCCAGCAGGAGCCGCAGAAGGGTGAGTACCACCCTGACATACAGATTCTGAGGACTAAACACTCCAAAGTGTTTAGTGATATTCCACCTGGTAGGCCTCCAGATAGAGGTACAGAGCACATTATTGAGTTGGAGGAGGGCGCAAAGCCCGTTATGATTACTCCCTACCGACATCCGAAACGACTCAAAGATGAAATAGAAAAGACCATTAATGAGTTGTTGGCTATGGGTCATATCAGACCTAGCAAATCCCCTTTTGCTTCATCGGTTGTATTGGTGAAGAAGAAGGATGGATCCCTTCGGATGTGCATCGATTACAGGAAGCTCAACAAAAGAACCATCAAGAATAGGTACCCCATTCCGCGCATTGATGAGCTGATAGATGAGTTGCATGGTGCAGTCTTCTTTACGAAGATTGATTTGAGATCAGGGTACCATCAGATACAGATGAGGGAGCAGGACATTGAGAAAACCGCTTTCCGGTGTCATTGCGGTCACTTCGAGTTCTTGGTTATGCCCTTCGGGTTAACCAATGCACCTGCCACCTTTCAGGCAACTATGAACAGGGTTTTCAGTGCTCAGTTGAGGAGATTTGCGTTAGTCTTCTTCGACGACATTTTGGTTTATAGCAGGTCATGGGATGAGCATCTGGCTCATTTGGATACAGTCTTGGGTATCTTAGCAGACGAGTCTTTCTATGCTAAGGAATCCAAGTGCGAGCTTGGCATGGAGGAGTTGTTATATCTAGGGCACATCATCGCTAAGGAGGGAGAGGACTCGAAAAGGTCCGAAGTATTGTTGACTCGGGCTCTGCACTGGAACCTTTACGCAGTACTTCGAGGTTTCATTGGTTGTAGTGCATTCTACGTGAGGTTTGTTAATGGTTCACCGCCACGCCGCATACCCATGACTTACTTTTAAGAAGGGGCTTTCGTCACCATTGCTAGGAGTGCTGGATAAAGTTTAAGGTGATCATGACTTCATGTCCGGGTGGCATTGCCCCACTTTTCTCAAGCCATTTGATTTATTCCCGATGCTTCAGGAGAGGGCATTGGTGCCGTTTTGATGCAGGAGCGCCATCCGATTGCATTTGAGAGCAGGAAACTCAGGGGTCCTGAGAGATTTTATAGCATTTACGACAAGGAGATGTTAGCCATTATGCATGCATTGGCTAAGTTTAGGCAGTACTTGGTAGGCAGCAAATTCAGTGTCCGTACAGATCATAACAGCCTAAAACATTTCCTTGGACAGCGAGACTTGAACGAGAGGCAGCAGAAATGGGTCAGTAAACTGCAGTCATATGACTTCGACATTACTTTCATTAAGGGGAAGCAGGATATAGTAGCTGACGCCTTGTCTCGTAGACCCCAGTTGAATGCCTTAGCACAGATTACAGAGGATTGGAGGCATCGGATCATTGCGGAGTATGCTAAGAACCCATGGGCTTCTAGCATCGTTGACAGGACAGAGCAGGACGACAGGTATACAGTTGTAGATGACTTGATCATTTACAAGGGGCGGATTCTTTTGGTTCCTGACTCTGAGTTACGGACTACAGTTTTGAGAGCCTTTCACGACCTTCCTATGGCGGGCCATCCTGGATACTACAAGACTTACAAAATGGTTCGGGAATGGTTTACTTGGAAAGGGCTGAAAACTGATGTTTTGCAGTATGTCCGTGAGTGTTCTGTGTGCCAACAGAACAAGCAGGAGCACACCTATCCTACTGGATTACTCCAGCCACTTCCAATACCTGACAGGAAGTGGGAGTGTTTATCTATGGACTTTATCACGGGTTTGCCGAAGGCCCAGGGTAAAGATTGCATTTATGTAGTGGTCGATCGGTTGACTAAGTACGCCCATTTCTTCCCGATTACGACTACTTTCACAGCATCGCAGACTGCAGAGTTGTTCTTCAGAGAGGTTTTCCGATTGCATGGATTGCCTCGGACGATAGTCAGCGATAGAGACAGCCGGTTCATGAGCAACTTTTGGCAGGAGTTGTTCAAACTTTGTGGGACCGAGCTGACACCGAGTACCAGCTACCATCCGCAGACCGATGGACAGACAGAGATTGTCAATAAGTGGGTGGAAGGCTATTTGCGTAATTATATAGCTGGTCAGCAGAGAGCTTGGGTGAGATGGATTTACTTGTGCGAGTATTGTTATAACTCGACTCACCATATGACGATACAGATGACCCCCTTCATGGCGTTGTACGGGTATGAGGCGCCCAATCTTCTGGATTTGATTTTGAGCGATAGCAGAGTGCCGAGTGCAGGTGATATGATGCAGAGTCAGCAGGACATCTTGAGGTCTCTCCGAGACAATATCCAGTAGGCACAGAATCAGCATAAGCAGTATGCTGATCAGAAGAGGGTTGAGCGCAGTTTTGAGGTGGGTGATATGGTGTACCTCATGTTGCAGCCGTATCGTCAGTCTACTCTGCGGAAGAGTGGGGCAGAGAAACTAAAACCTCGCTACTATGGTCCACTTCGTGTTGTCAGACGAGTGGGCGAGGTTGCTTATGAGTTGGACTTGCCAGCTGATAGCAAGGTCCATAATGTATTTCACGCCACCGAAGAAGGCTTTGGGTCAAAGAGTTGTTCCTCTCCAGCTTTGCCACCCCTTGATGATGAAGGAACCCATATTAGTACCCGAGGCCATCCTGATATGAGAGACACCTTCGAGTAAGCGCAGATCAGGGAATATCCGTCAAGTGGAGATTTGCCGCCTGGAGGATGCTACATGGAGTCGAGGCGATTTACAAAGATTCAGAAGTTGAGATTGCCGGAGGACAAGCAATTTCAAAGGAGGCATGGATCGCCATGTCCCCATCCTAGTCAAGACAACAGGACGAAGTTAGCCTATCATTTGATCCTAGGTAAGGAGTGTTCAGAGGATCCTTTTTGGCAGTTGCTCAGTGTTGGTTAGCTCCAGTTTGCAGTGTGTCAGGTTTGGGCCTTCGCAGAATCTTCCAGAGAGTCTTTTCAGAAAACTTTCTATTTTTGGAAAGTTAGGTCAGACGGAAGCTGCTATTTCGGGCAGGGCACCTGGTGCACTTTATCAGCTCAGATTCGACCCAGTTCAGCAGATGGTTGATTGACGGAGAAATAAGGAGTAATTAATGGGTTATTAAATATCTAATAATTTGACTTTATTATAAAGTCACTTTATTGAAATATTAAAGTATTTAATTAATTGGCTCAATTATAAAGTATTTAATTATACTTTATGATATATTATTATAATGTGACTTAATGAGTATTTAATGCTCATTAAAAGTGGACGCCAATTATTTAATCATTTTTCCTAAGTTCAAAAGTGAAAATTAAATCATTTATTTAAATGATTATTTTAATGAAGAATTAGGTCGAACTTTTCAAGAGAGAATATATTACTCTTCACAGGCAAAATCGAACTATCAAGTTTATTATTCAATTTTGTCTTCTGAGCATCTGAGCTTTGGAGTTTGCAAACCCTAGGGTTTCTGGCAAACATCGTTTCTGGAGAACGTAACCTCTTCAGAGATCAGGCATACTGAGGCTGTGAGATACCAGCTGAAGATTGCACTTGGTGATTTCATCCAGAAATCACAGATTGATCATCATCAGTTAATCAGACAGAGATTCATCGAGTTCAGCAGAGATATTGACCACTTTTCAGAGGCGACTTCATCCATCATCATCCATCATTGTTTTGGCACGAGTTTCAAGGAATCCGTACTGTCATTATTGCTGCTGTACAGGCCGTACCAGCAGGGGCCGTACATATTCATTCTCAGAGGAACGCCTCCCCTTCTCAGCTTCTGGCTTGGGATTATTGGGCGCTTTGGTCAACTGAGTTTGTGCGTTGGTTTTGGAGCTCAGAGGATCCTTCATTCATTCTGGCCGTACATTCTCTAATCAGCTGCAGCCGCCCTTTCAAATCAGGTTTTTCTCATTTAATGATCTGTATTTCCTTCATACTCTGCAACTGGCTATTGTAAAATTCTTGGAAGTGAAATGTAATGCAACGCCTATCATCTATGATCAAAAACTAGGCCTATATTGATTTCTAGAATTTATTTGAATTTATTTGCATTTATAAGCAAAATCGCATTTTTACATTATTGTCAAAAAACCTTCAAAATCACAAAAAAACCAAAAATTGCAAAACGACAAAAAAATCAATTAGGGTTTGAACAGAGAACCACCAGGGTTCTGACAGGTATAGCCTAAGGGCTTACTAGCAATGCCATCTAAGTTTCCTTGCACCGCATAGGTCAAGTGTTTGACTCCATTTAATCAATGTGTCTAGGGTTGTCAATTGCGTCTTGAAGGTAAATAAAAACCAGTCATAGCTTGGTCTTGTTCTCCTCATTTTAATTGGGTTGCAAATAAATTGGGGTAATCGGTAACCATTTTCTTGTATAATATATATATATATGTGTGTGTGTGTGTGTGTGTGTTATAAAAAGAACATATATATGTATGCTCATATGGATATATATCTACATATGTATACGATGAGTATACATTGATGTTTGCATATATGTACACACATGTATATATATATATACGTATATCAATGGAAATAGAATAATACATTTATATATACATATGTATACGTTATATATTATACACTAATATTTTATGTCGTCGATATTTAAATGTACACATGCTAAGGAAAGCATGTAGGGTGATAATAGATATTTGTTATTTTAATGCTCATTGCAATATGGTAATAACACCAATATATATAGGCAAGAATTAACAACCACCAACCTTTTGTTTTGACACCGCTTTGTGGCACGAATATTTCTAATACTTTGTAGTGTATTTAAAATACATTTAAAATGTCAATTGATCGGCTATTAAAGCCATGGTAAAGGTGAAATTCTCAACCTGAAGATTGGGGAGATTACATTTATTACCTTATGAAAGCATAGTAGTTATGAATGCGCCAACTTTAAATCAGTTTGGCTACGTGAGAATAGCCACAAAGGTGGCAGAGTTGGCGTGATAATGTGGCAATGTAGTTTGAACTCTTAAAATCTTCCTTTTCATCATGGTATTAGCCATGCAATTCATGTGCTATAACTGTCTTTAAATCATATTTAAACTGATTCTTTGCTTAGTTTGGTGGTGGCATGGGCAGCTAGATAAGGTGATTTTGGAAAACATTTTTAAACCACCTTTAATCTTGGCACTAAAACTAAGAACAGATTCAGTTATTTGAGATATCAAATTAACCCAAGAGAGAAAAAGGGATTGGGAGGTGGCGGAGGAGTTAGTTATCGATGATGGTAAAAAAGAAACTTGTAGAGAGTTCATGGGGGAGGCATTATCTCTATTCATTTTTTTTTGGAGGACAATTATTCTTAGCATGGATGGGAGAAGAGTATTGAGTTGCAAGATTTACAATCAATAGGTTGTGATACCTACATGAGAGTTGTCACCTTCATAGCTTGCGTAAACTGGTTCAAGCAGCTGGAGTCTATTACATTCTAGAGGAGGAGCTTAGTGGTGGTTGTGTATAGCTTAAGGGAGTTGCAAGAACAGTATATATATTGTAGAAAATCAAACTTTCAGAGTCTAAATCCCAAGTGTTTGAGTACAAATACCATAAAACAAGCAAGTAATTATTTCTTGTTTAAAATATCATTTGTTGAAATAGAATCCTCTAGGGTTTATTGGATAAAGATAGTTCCTTTAAACTAGTTATGGGTTAATCTTGCTATTAAACATTTTTTTGCAAGAAATAGCTAAGGACCCTGAAATCTGCCACCTAAAGTAAGAGACTCTTTCTTTATTCTTGAAAGAAATTGTTTTTTCTTCTTTTTAGTTGATAAGTGTTGGCGTTACAATTCACACCTCTAGAGTGCGTATTGGCAATGGACAATTATGCACAGAATTAACTGCTCTTCAAATTAGGAGGGAAAGCTCCCTCTTTTGCTAATATGCGTAAAAAGTAAAGTATTCTAAATTCCTATCTTTTTGAATCAGCTGGTAGAGGCACAAGGTTATAAAACCAAGAACATTGCAGCTAAGGTTTTCTCTGGTTTCCACGGATCTTAACTACAACTAGGCTAACACTAAACCTATCCTATTTCCTCTAGAAAAACAAAGCAAGAGGAATTAGGAGCAAGTGGGAATGGTTGACGACGAACTCTATCTCAGGATTCCCAAAGAAGTGGAACACCTATTCGAGGTGTAGGCTGAATTGAAGGTTATTGGAAACAACATCAAACGGCCAGCTAGTTCTCAGGATTCCCAAGGAGGTGGAACACCTATCCAAGGTGTAGGCTAAAAGTAGATTACTAGAAACAAACACTAAACGACAATCTTTATTTCTAACTTCCCAAGGAGGTGGAACACCTATCCGAGGTGTAGATATGAAAGAAAGACTATTCAAAACAACATCAAATGATAATCTCTATTTCTAAATTCCCAAGGAGGTGGATCACCTATCTGAGGTGTAGATATGAAAGAAAGATTATTATAACACTAATAAATTTGGGACAGCAAATTGCGTAATGAGACACACACAATGAACGATCAAACCAGCTTTATATGAAACAAAGTGAACCAATACAAGATAGCAATATTGCACAGCAAGGTGGGCACAGCAATTTGTTATCACAACAAAAGTTAAAATACAAATGAGCAAAGGTGCTCTTATTTATAGAACCTCAAAAGAGTAGGGAACCCTAAAATCTCCTTGAGTTAACATCAGTCTTGCAAGCATGCAAGATTTATTCTTAAGTCTAAATGTATGCAACTTAACAGTTAACTGATCCTAAACTAAACTAATTGGACTGTGCAACACGCAAGTCCTTATTGATATGACAGTCAACTAATAACCAACATCAGTTAACCGAAATCTAACTAAGTGAGAACTCCATATGTACATAGGTGATTCCAAAATAGAGATGCAATCATATGTGGGACAACGAATTAACTTGGAAAGAAGCATCAAGTTAATTGTTGTGTCTAATGTCTATCTTGAAAGGGTGGGACGTCATGATACGTAGTTCACTGGTTGTGATCTCGAGCAATTAACCCCTCCATGAGATTGTTGATTGCATCACCATCTGGAGCACTAATACTTCTCTGCAATACTCGATGCCTTCGTAGCATCTCTTCACCACTTTTTATCTGACTCTGCAATTCTCTTCTACTCTTGGCCGCCTCATCAAATAATGTTGACATGACTGCAAGTTGATCCAACTTATAGCCAACTGAATCACCACTGAAAATACCATGAATGAGTCTTTGTAATTATAGTGTTCCCCCACTTTTTTTCCCAAATTTGACACAACAAACCAGTATCAAACACTGACTAGTGTTAGCTCCCAAATCCAAATCAGCTTGCAAATAACCCTCACCAAGGATGTTCACCAAGATCCTGGAGTGGGCGAGGTGATAGCATATGGTTTGGGGATCGTTAGCAATAAAAAGTGAACTGAAAATGCATTCATCTGTTAACAATAGGCATCCACAAACAGTGGGAATACTCCACTTATTCAGTGGATGAGATTACTACAAATTTAAAGGTGGCAAGCCAGCCATGAAAACTTCTCTTCCACTTATTGAGTGGGGGGGAAACACAATCCACACTACCACTTATTTCGTGGGGGGAACTACAATTAATGAAAGATGATTATTTAAACTCAACCACTTATAAGTGGGAGTGTATACAAACATAAACTTGCAGCAATAATAAAATGATAGCTATTAGTACTACTAACTAGTTTTACAATAAAGAATTCAGCTGCAATACTCAAAGATATGCTTTCAAAATCATTCAATGGTTAGAGTAATAATTCCTCTAACTCTTACAATACAAAAATGATATAGCTCAATCAGCAAGTTAACATAAATTCACAAGTCTGATTAGAAACAGCATGTACAGAAAACCAGACCAGCAATAGCAAAACTCACTAAAATGGATGTAGTTTCTTCGAAACAGCTCGGAATTCTCCCAAACCACAGCCAAATGACAGCTAGGAGCTAGGCATCCAATCTCCAAGGAGAAATTGAGCCAAAAACAGCAGCAACAGAAAGCATGATTCCCAAGGCAGAAAGCAAGAAGTATAGCTCGTCTAGGAGGTCGACTTGTCTTTAAAATTCCAAACTTCAATGAAAAAATTTGAAACTTCTCACAAATAGTCGCCCTTCACAGTCATACAGCATGAGCAAATACCTAGAACAAGAATAAATTCCATGACGAAGCTATCAATGAATTTTCGCTTCAACCATGTATAAACCAGCAGCTAGATAGCAGGCTATACAACAGCAACCTGTCCAAAAACATCAGAATTGAAGCTCTATCTACACCTCTGTGTGAAGTACAGTCGCAAATGACCACCTAGGAAGCCATAGTTTCAGGGCTGAAGGATGGATTGATTTGCTAAGCTCCCCCTTAGCCAGGTTCTGGATTCAATCCATCTGCATAACTTTACTTTCAAAATCCAACCTATGAATGAATTAGCAATGCATCAATAAATAAGCTTCAATAGAGGAGATGAATCAACTGTAACCTCCAAACAAGAAACTCTCCAACTTCTCCAAGAGGCATCCACTTCAAAATGCATTTTGAAATATTTAAAACTCTTCATATCTCTCCCAAGTCATCCAAACTAGAGGAAATCTAGAACTTTAATAAAATACTAAAGTGCATTTATGAGGTGTCCCCCTTCATGACCCCATTTTAAAAACAACTTAAAGTTCATTGACTAGGCATGGGGTACAACTGCAAACATAAAAATTGACTAAGTGTGGAACTCAGTCCAAGGAGGTAGCCATGAGCAATGCCCAAACTGCAATGGATCAACTGCTAAAAATAGCAAACTAACATTAGCTGAGCCAAACTAATGATGATGCCACTACCATAGATGAACTTGCTAAAAATAGCAAATGCTCAAAATAGTAAGTTTACTTCAAACTCAACAAAAAGCCAAAACTGATCAGCCTCACTGCCCAAAATAGAGATGTGAACTGCAAAACATTGAGTTGCTGCTAGAATGATACTGCAAAAGATAGACTTACCAAAAATAGCAAACTGCTATAAATAGTAAGTTTGCACAACTTCCTTTGAACACCAACTGAGCAATATCATGACATACTATAAATAGTAAGTGTTTCCAAATATCATTTGAGCACAAACCGAGCAACTATCATGACTTACTATAAATAGTAAAGTAAGTGCTCGAAAAGGTTGTCAGATTCATATGCATGTCACACCGCCTCAGAGATCTCTAAAAACCCAGAAACCTTTCCTGCATGCAAGATATCAATCAAAAATTGCATGTTACCTCATCCTGGAGCTCTTCAAACACCCAGAAAGCTACACCAGACATGCGTCAAAAACTCACATATGCAACCCTTCAAAAATGCATCTGAAAACATAAACCCTTATTTTTTCTTTTGCTTAGCCTACGGATTTCCGAGAATAGGCTAAATCCAATTGAAGAGTGTAGGGCTAAATTGGGGACATTACAATAATTTTGACTATACGTTGGCGAGCTCGATGTATTCACCATCCTCGCACTGATAGTAGCAAGGGACTTGTGATACAAAAGCTCTTACGAACTTGATAGCACTTGCCACCTTTTTCTCTGCGCTCAATCAATTCTGCAAAAATTGTTTCATCTACTTTTACCTTGAAGATTAATTGTTCTCTCCAAGTAAAAATTGCTTCCTTATCCCCTTCTGTAATGACCAAATCATATGTCGTCCTCAAGTGAGAGACCATCATCTCATTCTATGGTTTTTCTACCACTAAGTCTTGCTCTGAATCCTAAATCTATAAGCAAAGTTCGTGGGCATTGTACCTTAACTGGTACAATTATGAAAGTACGAAGTGACCCCTTCTGACGAACTCTTCTTCCCAGTCTTTTAGGAACTTCCCATATACAACCGGCTAACTTTGCTAATTTTGTTCTACTGGTAACTCTAACATCTGCGAGAGCAAGGCGGTGACATTTTCAGTATTGTGCATAAGGTTGGAAATATATTGGTGAAGCTGTTGGTTTTCAGCCATGAGGGCTGCTTTATCTTCACCATCCTTTATTACTCTCTCCTTTATGCTTTTTGCTTTCCATCGCAACTTCAAGGAAATCCACCTCTACTTGGTGTGTGCTTTCACCAAGGTTGACCTTTATCAAGGTGAAGTCATGAACTTCTACCTCATTCAAGTTTTTATCCTCTGGTGGTGCAGCGGTCTCAATAACAATCTCTTTGTTAGCATTCCTTTCCACATGAACCTGCTTCTTGCACTTTTTGTCTGGCATGTCTTGATAGAAATTGTTTTCTCTTCTTTTCAATTGGTAAGCTTATGGTTGGATGCAAATAAAATGTAAATACAGTTTCATTAAAGAAACCTATAGTGGGCAAGAGTTGAACCATGTATTCTTTGTTTGATATTATGAACCAAAGATTTGTTGGATGAGAACCAAAGAGTTTGTAGAAAATTCCAAAGCACGAGAAGTGCTAGACCCTAGACAATGATGCTTAACCAAAACTTTATGATAGCTATTCTTTTGTATGCTTGTCCACAACATTTTGTCGAAAAAGTTTATGATTTAAAATGGAATCTTTTAAAGCAAGACCACACTAATTGTCAAGATAGACTACACCCTAAAGACAAGTAATATTATTTAATGGGAAAAAAATCTATCACCATGAGCTTTTTGTATATGATATCTCTTTACTCTATTATGACCGAGAAGGTCAAATTATCATCTTTTGTTGTCAAGATTCGCCAAAAGTTTATTTACGAGAGAAGATACTCTCATGAGTTATGGTAAGCTTCAAACATGTGGCAGTAGCCAAAACCTAGGTAGTTACCTAATGTCTCTCAAGTGTTTGAAGTTAGTAATAACTAATCAACTCAGTTGATTTTTGACTTAGGGAGTCAATATGTTTTAAGTAAGAACTTTCAAATATGATTAACCATTGGTCGAGCAGTAAGTTTGGGTCAACCTTAGTTCGGTTAAGGTTTCCAAATCAAGTTAGAGGTGGGTAAACATACAACTCCACTTGAAAGTAGAGGTTGAATATAATTCAATGCTTTGGCCAAAGTAAGTTCAATAGTCTCTGCTTGTGATTGTCAGTTCACTGTGCTCCAAAGTTGCTTATCCAATCAGTAGTGCCATGCATAGTTAGAGGGAATCTATAGTTGTATAACCGTATTGGTTAAGTAGGACACAAAACTAGAGCTCAAATGGCAATACTAGGGGGTCCTTGTTTATACTCTTCGTTGAAGGGTAGGGCCACTTCCAATTGGAAGGTGTGCGGGAGACCGTCGGTTTAAGGTTGGAGGTAAAGCACCTAGGTGATGCTCTCCTTCTTGTAGATGGCATGCCGAGGCTTGTGAGATAGTAATGTAATTTAGATATGGAATTCTTAACCTTGTACTCTATAGTTAAATGGGAAATCTTTACTTGCAAACATTTATGTGAAATTGAAAATGGAAAAGTTGTACATTCTTTTCAGTTAGAAAAGTAAAATGTTTATTTAATGAAATGCTTATGTATGTTATGCAATTGCAATTTCTATTGTTGAAAGAGAAAAAAAATTATATCCTAATTTCATGGAATGAAATTATTTATTGCATTGTTAAAAACCCTAGTAATTTATTTGTTTATATATATGCCTCCCCCACTTCAAATTTTTTTCATAAACTCGCTTCTCACTTCTAAATTCTTTTCACTATTTTCCTACAATCTAAATAATGAGGGGTTTTGATCCTGAAACATGTTTTAGGCATATTTTGGAAAATTCTCATGTGATAATTTATGAAGTTCTATGTTGTTTTATGAAGAATCATAATCGGTGAAGCTATCCAAGCATTTATTCTGTGACATTCAAGTATTCATTTTCTCAAGTGTTCCTTACGCTTCAAATATTTTTCTATTTGATTACTTTACAGTTTTGCTGCTAGTGATATTTTAAATTTTTAAAACACTTCAAAGTTTTATTGCACCATTCCATTTCATGCAACCAAGTAATTATTTTTTGTTTTAAAATATATAGTTTGATTTCTTTGTCTCTTGAATTTTTGCATATAGAAGTATATAGATTTTAAAGTTAAACTCTCAATTTAGAATGCTTTATTTGTTTTCAATCTTCTTATTGGAAAAACATGATAGATGCCAATACTATTTGTGGGATAGGGTTCAAAGCCTATAATGATGAGAAAATAAATGGCTCCATTTTGAGCCAAAAGGTGGCTGATATGAAAGCCATAATTGACAAGCAACATGACATATGGAAGAAGAAAGGTTGTACCATCATGACTAATGGTTGGACCAATAGAAAAAAATAGAACATTGTTGAATTCTCTTGTCTCTTCCTCAAGTAATTATACATTGTGAAATCCATTGATTTAGTGATTAAAATTTCTAATTTCTAATTTACTAGATCACTGATTTTGATTTTTTTTCAAGTGGCATAGTGTTCTTGAAGTCAATTGATGCTTCAAGGAACACAAAAAATGTCGAGTTCCTTTGTGAGGCTTTTGAGGGATTCTTGGCTAAGGTGGATGAGGAGAATGTAATGCAAATAGTTACAAATAACGCAGCAAATTATGTTCCTACAAGTAGGCTTCTCATAGATAACTGCCCATCCTTGTTTTGGATTGCTTGGGCTCCTCATTGCCTTGACCTCATATTGCAAGATCTTGGAAACATTCCATGGATCAAAACATATATAGACTATGCTTAGAATATTTATTAATACATATATAATCATACTTGGGTCCTCAACCTAATGAGGAAATTCACAAACAAGAAAGAGTTGGTTTATCCTACAATAACCCACTTCGCAACCAATTTCAAAACATATGTAGACTATGTTTAGAATATTTATTAATACATATATAATCATACTTGGGTCCTCAACCTAATGAGGAAATTCACAAACAAGAAAGAGTTGGTTTGTCCTAGAATAACCTGCTTTGCAACCAATTTTATCATGTTGCAATCCTTCTTCAATCAAAGGCCACTTAGAGGCACAATGTTTGTTAGTGAGAAGTGGTCTACATCATCATATGCAAAGACTAATGCAAGAGCTAACGTGGTTGATAGGATCCTTGATGAGCACATTTTTTGACAACTAGCCAAGGAGATTGTAGAGGTGAATTTTCATTATATTTTGGTTCATATTTCTGCTTCATTTTCTTATTTTTGTTCACACTTATGTTAATGATTGCAATTCACAGAGTTTTTAGTTATTCTCTTATGAGTTGTTGATGGAGAGAAGCCCACAATGGGCTACATAGATGAGGGCATGGATAGAGCAAAGGAGACCATTAAATCGATTTATTCTATGTTGAGGATAAGTCTTGTCCCATACGGGAGATCATTGATCAATGATGGTACCCATTTCCTTAATCCAACATTCCAATTCCACCCAAAGTTCAATGCTGATGAGGAGATCCTAAGTGGGCGCTACACAATCGTAGAGTGGATGGCACCTGATTATTTGCTTGAACCGCAAATAATCATTGAGATAGAGATTTTTAAGCTTGCACAAGGAGATCGTTTTACATGAGAGATATGCAAGACAATTTGGACGACATTACAACCAACTAAAAATCTATAAAAGGCATAATTTAAGTTTTAAAATTAGAACTTTTTCATCTTTTATGTTAATATTTAAAGTCAAAAGTTAGACAATGAGATTAATATTTTTCTTCTCATTTCAAATGAATGATGAGAAAGGTTTGGTGCTAAGGTGCCAAATCTTCAGAGGATTGCAATACATGTCTTGAGCCAGCCATGCAATGCTTCAAGATGCAAACACAATTGAAGTGTGTTTGAGCATATAAACTCCATGAAGAGAAATAGGTTGTTAGTCTAAAAGTTGAATGATCTTGTGTATGTTCATTACAACGTTCACCTCCATCACAAACAAATCTTGGGCATTGTCTTATCTCCCATCATTCTAAAGTAGGTTGATCCATAATCAAATTACATCACCAAAGTTGAGGATTCTATCTTCAGCAATGACGACCTTGCATGGGTTAATCAAGTCGATCGAGAGGTAAAAGTAGTAGCCATGACAGAGCACAAGGAGAGCACTTGGATGGTGGTGTCACTAAGACAGGAAAATACCATGGTTGCATCATCATCCGAGACCTATCTTAAATGCCAACGTAGGACTTGTCATGATGTTTGAACGAGTGGTCCAAAATCCTCTAAGCAATAGACTTATATTTTTAGTTTTGATATTTGTTTTGATGCCATGGATTTTATGATCCATGAGATTTGTATACATTTGACAATATTTATAATTTATATATCTAACAATGTTGTTTCCTTCATTTAAAAATTAAAATCCACTTCTATACTCATGTGATCAATGTATACTTGTGTATGTGATCGAAATAGATTCTATTTGATTAGTTTATTGTGTCTTTAAAGTCTATTTATTAAAGGATTCATGAAACAAGTTGTAAATCTTTAAAAATCTCTACATTTCATGATTTTTTCAATTTGACAAGTCTAGGCACCAAGTCCAAGTCCAAGTCTAGATCAAAATCAGCTTACCAAGTCTAAGGCGAGTTTGAGTTTTGTAACTATGATTTCGAGTGAATGATTGCTGTTGCAAATCAAACCAATCAAAGAGTCTGTTTTATTTTGGAGAGTTTCAAAGTTTTTGACATTGGTCTAGGAGTTCACAAGCATCTATAATTGTTCCAACAGCTGCTACACAATTTGGGAGTCACCATAAAGACCTAGCACCAACCGTACAACTTTTATTTGCTTAAATCTGCATTCATTACAGTATGGTTTCTCATTATTCAAGCAGCTATACATAGAACCTGTGATGAAATCCATCGTTAGGGCCACCATACAGCCACATCATTTTGTGTTAGTATTTGAGTTGATCATCTACTATTTCAGTACAATTACATCATTTCGTGTTAGTATTTTAGCTGGTCATCTATTGTTTCAGTAGCTGGATATTGTTGATGGTTATAAGCAACCCCTTGCTGCTGTTATACTATTTTATTTTGCTAAATCCATTCGGCCTAGTCTCCACAATGTTTCTTCAAAGAAATAGTTTATGCATTCATTTGAATCTAGTCATAGATATGGTATCAAAGACTCCATTTTGAGTAAAGTGTATTGAGAAGTTATCTAGAGCACAAAGAGTTATCTCTATAGGGTTTCAATTCAGTGTTGGGATTGAGAGGTTATTCTACATCTATATTTCAATTGTTGTCTTCATATTGTCTATTGTCTCTCCTTAAAGGATTGAGGTGTTTCTCTCTTGTAAAACCCCTATAAGCTTACTGTAGATCGTCCAAATTTCTCACTCTTCAAAGAAATGCCAAAATTCCACGGCTTTTCTATTCAATATGGTGTTGAAAGAATCAATGAAGCCAGTATGGAGGGACAATTTGAGCTACCTCCTGTGCAGTCAATAGAAGGTCTGAAGGAGACTTAGATATGCAAGAAATATCTAATATTCATACTTCAAAACTAAGTCACAAGGTTCAAATTCGAGTTCAAGTTCGGCAACATTGAAATTCGAATGAACTTCAGCAAGGAAAAAATTTGAAAAAAACAAATTCAGCATTAAATTCGCCTTATGTAATTTTTTTTAAAAAAGAAATATAACTAATATATTCACAAAATTGTCAAAATAGTTTAACATTGATAAATAGATTAATATAGTACTATTTTATTAAAAAAAAAATTGCAAACCCTAAAAATCGCTTTTAAAATCCCTTAAAAGCAGTTTTCAATAATATATTTTCATGAAAACAAACAGCACTTTTTCGTACGAAGAAATTTGGCGAATTTCAACGAATTTCAAATTAATATTTCATGTTCAATAAATTCGAACTCCATGCATAAAGTTCGCCGAACCTTGTGACTTGGCTTCAGAAGAAGTCATTGAAGGCCAAGTAACTAACTATGAGCCTCCTTAATTAAAAGCGGACACAATATATAAGAAAATGCTTTAGGTCCAAGATTGTTGAAGAATTTCATTTCAAAATCTACTTTCACGTATTTTGTCATTCGACAAATGAAGATAATTGAATTAACATAGAATATGATCCTAAGAAAACTTTCCAAACCGAAATGTTATCTCTCTTCCCTCCTAAAGAAATAGATTATATCAAAAAACACAAGGATGTGAATTTTGCTGTGTTCCACGGCCTTTTGGGGACGGGGACAGGGGGACGGTCGGGGACGCGTTTCCGGGACGTTTCCTAGGGGCCCATTTTTAGGGGACGGTAGGGGATGGCGACATACAAAATACATATATATATATGATTTTTTCAAAATTTATTAATATATTATAGATAGAGAGAGGGAAAGAGAGAGATATATGTCAATAAATTAATAATTGCTAACAACAATATCAATATATAAATAAATCGCGAGAGTAGTAGCATAACAACATAATAAATGTCATTAAAGCATTATAAAATTTATCATAGCAATATCAAACATCAATAAAACCATGGTCTATCAATATCAATAAATCATGAGAGTGGTAGGAAATGGAACTAAGTGCGTGCAGCTCCCAGCTCCTCAAGGCATCCCAAACACAAACAAAATGCAACTTGAGTGAAGAAAAAAACACAGTCAAGTAGAGCCCAGCCACAACTTTACTCTAGGCATTAGAAACAAAAACTTGAAGAAATTTGTTTCATGCCTCTTTAAAATGCAAAAACGTCTCTGTTAAATACCCAAACGTAGGAGAAAAATGCCAAAAAAATGTTTAGACTGAGCTGAGGCTAAGATTTTCTCATGCTTTACTATGTGAAGTCGTCACCCCTGCCGTCGCTTGCTGTGAGAGCCAAATAATATCATTGAATCTTATGAAACTTTATTAAGTTCCATTTAAATTTTTGTTTTTAGACTTTACACAAATGCATTATGTTGTTGTGGGCCCACAAAACATTTAATAGCAATATAAAATGTTTTTAAAAACAAAATTTTATGTTCTTTAATTTTCTGGAGCTCCATATACACAGGGGATGGCAGGGGACGACAGGGGACAGCGAGGGACGTTCCCAACGTCCCCTGCCGTCCCCGGGGACGGGGGACCGTTCCTAGACAAGAGGAAACGTTCCCCGCCGTTTCCTGTGAATTTTCTTGATTCGGGGACGGCCGGGGACTGTCCCCGATGCGTCCCCCCGTCCCTGGGACGGATGGGGACGGGTATAGGGGGTTTTGGGGCAGGGGACGCGTCCCCGTGTAACACAGGAATTTTGTGCATTTTGGAGCCATCCATGTCACTATAGGGTCATGTATCCTTGAAAACATTCGACCTATGTGTTATTTACCTCTCTTCGACAGAAGACAAGCAAATTATAATCATGCCTATCAGATATCTAGTCTCTCCAAATTGACCAAAAAAAAATTCTGCTTTACTTATTTTCCTAATATTATAGTAACAGCTAGAGATAAAGGTTGTTTCAAAAGTAAAATATGGATCTTTAAATTGTTGGGGTATATTGTAATGTCCCCATTTTTAGCACTACACTTTCAAGTGATTGATAGCCTATCCCCGGTGTGTTGTAGGCTAGTCAGTGGCAGAATTAGGGTTTCTGGCTACTTGATGGTTTCTCCTAAAGATTTTGGGGTTTGCATCTTGGAGTTTGGGATTGCGGATTGCAGATTCTTTCTGGGTTTTCAGAAAGCTTCGCAATGGTATCACATGCACTTTGATCCGAGCAACTTTCTAAATTTACTATTTTTAGTAAATTCTATTTTTGGCAGCAGTTCAATTGGCATCAGTTCAGTAGGCTTTCCTCTTCAAGCCGTTCAGTTGGTATTTGTTGATTCTTGGCCTTTGATGCATTTTTGGTGAGATAAGTTATTTTAATTAAAATAATGTTATATTTTCACATTAACCCCTTGGCCTAGCAATATGACTTTAAGTTGTTTTAAAAAGGGGGTCTTGAGGGGTGGACGTCTCATCAGGAGGCTATTTTAACTATTTCTAAGGTCAAAGATAATGCTTGAGGAAATGGACGCCTTTTTGGAGGAAGAGTTTATTTTATTAAAATAAATTAATCTCCTCATGTTTGGACGCCCAAGGAAGGAGATAATTGAAGATTAAATAAAATACAAATACAAGTGGAAATGTGGATTTGAAATTCAATTAATTTGGGCACACTTTCTAGAGGCTTCTAGAAGTTCTTATCAAAAGCTATATAAGGAGAGGTTGGGTCTTCATTTTGATCATCTCTTGTCTACTACATTGTTATGCTGCCAGAATGGTGAGTGAGTGCTTCGAGGAATGCATACCTCCTAGCTTTGGCTTAGTTTCTTGCTTGAAAGATAGCAACTAGCTAAGATGATGGCTGTTCTTGACTCTTGAGAGCAGATTGAGCCACATTGTATTTGAGTTTCTTGTAGTTTTGATGGTTTTTGAGTTGCTGGTCCACTCATAGCTGAAAGTAGTTTTTATTCATAAGTCATTGAAGAAAATTTATATTGTTCTGGGTAGTTTGCATATGTCATTGTCATCCCTGGGCGCCCCCTTTTGGAGAGTATAAGATTTTAAAATGAAGATTTGGATTTTATTTTGCAGAAGTCCTTCTTCTTGAGACTGCTCTACTTCGTCATGCCTGGCAAATGTTTAGATAATTCATTGAGTGGTTGTTGCAGTCATTTCTTAGTCCTAACTTGATCACCATCTTCCTAGGAGTTCATTGCACTTGGTCTCACGTCATTTGGAATAGTTTTGAGGAAGTTACGAGCATTTTAGTGAGTTTTGTAGTTGTTGGTTTGTGCATTTTCAGTTGTTGGTCTGTCAAAATCAGATTATAGAAGTTTATCATTTGGGTTGGTTTTTGTGTGGGTTGGGTCATTTGATGATAGGAGAGATATAATACTTCATTGCAGCATTGAGACATTTCAAATACAATGATATTTGCAAGAGAAACTCATATTGTAAGGCTGCTACAGTAGTACTGTTCAGCTATTTTAATTCTTGCAATTTCATATTTTCTCACGTTAGTGGAAGAGACTAGTCTTTGCTCAGTCTATTGTAATTCCCATGGTTGTGGAAGAGATGGTCCCGCTTAGTCTTTCATTGTATTGCATAGATCCTCATCATCATATGATAGCGCCTTGCTCACCTTGGGTTTGGAGTGCACATGCTTGATGATTGAGTTACTTTCAGCACTGCATTGTTATCAATAGATTCTCCACCATATGATAGCGCCATTCCTGTCTTGGGTTTGGAGTGCACATGCTTGGTGTTGAGTTTACTTTTCAGCATTGCATCATTTTCAGTTGTTCCTCCGCCATATGGTAGCACCATACCCACCTTGGGTTTGGAGAGCACATACTTGGTGTTGAGCTTTCCTTCAGCATTGTATTTCCTTCAGTTGCTTCTAACGACCCTCGACACCATATGTCAACACCAATCTCATCCTGAGTTGTGTGTGCATTCTTGGCATAGAGTTACTTTCCAGTAGAGTTTGGTTTTGGGCTAACCTTAATGGGTGACTGTTGTGATTGAGCTGAATTGTTTATTGAAAAAACAAAAAGAAAAATTGGTTCGGTTCATTACATATATTTACTTCATTATATGGTTTGAACATGTTTGGTAGATTCAAATATGCTACTGTAAACATACAAGTCTTGTATTCTATGATGAATACAAATAATCCTACTATTCTTGAAAATTTACCATATGCTAGAGCAATGCATGGTGAAGTGCAACTACAAAAGGGACATATCAATAATATTGATATTCCTTCAAGATGGAGACTTGATTGGATGCAGCATGTCACACCAAGATTATTAGAAGCTACCAAACCGGTCCATAATATTAGTCAGAACCATACAAATATTATACCAAGATCTATTTCTACCAAAAGTTATTCATCAAATCCTTTTGAAGAACAATTCCATGGTGCTAGATCAATCCCCTTTCAGTGCCTCATCTAGCAAAAAGAAAGCACACTTGTTTGTAGAAATGGAAGACATCCCTTTAAATACAAGACCGGATCCATTAGAATCAGTAGCAAGAGATCTAGAAGATCACTTCCTTGATCTTTTAAGACCAAGAAGAAAAGAAAAGGGAAAGAAAATTATATCAAATCACCCTTTCTGCAATATGGTGAATACATTGTTAAGGAAAGAAACTTTAGAATGGTACAAAGAACAGGAAGACATTCTACAAAAATGGCAGATGGCCTCCTCTTTGAAGCAACTACAAAAATGAACATGGGAAAATAAGTCTTTTTCAATATGCTTTCCAGCCGCAATCCTCAGAAGAATCAGAACCATCAAATGAGTTCAAACATAGGAATTATATTACTAGGTTTTGTGAGCATCTACAACAAAATATTGATGATTTATGTCTTAATGTTATATCTATTAAAGATTTTGTAAATATTATCCATCATAATGTACAAAAGTTAGGAAATATAGCTATTGATAACCACAACAGTTTGAAATATGTCAAAACATATTTAGCTAATAATCATACCCAGATTGATCAAATATTGAATAATCTACATATAGATTTGGTGATGATATCACTACTATTATAGATAAAGTTCAGCCTTTAGAAGAAAGACATGAAGTTGTATCAAAAAGGTTTGAATAAGTAGATACTTCAATAAAAGATCTCTCAGCATCTTTAGATTGGTTGATTAATCAAGAAAAGAAACCTACAACCAGTGCTCTTGTGATTCCTACATTATCAAAACCACATGAAAAGAAAGCAAAGCAATCGTCAGGCACACTAATGATGATGAGGACTACATATCCTATACAACCGTGGTAACTAGTCATAGATAATGTTGAAGATCCATTCCAACTAATACAAAATTGGATCAACACTAATTGGATCCATATCCTACATTATAATTGGAGCCTTACCTGGATCAAATTCAGAAAATACTTGTAAATTGGTTGTTAACTAGATGTGGGGAATTGTTTATGACTGGTGGTTTCACAAATCAAAAGCTGAGAAGGATGCAAAATTTTATCAAAGATTTGTCACCCAAGTCCAGACAAATCCTCAGACTGGACAACAAGTACAAGTGCAATTACCAGCCCTCAATTGTCAATTAGAATTATTGATTGATGATTTTTCCCTAAAGCTATTTGCAGAGAAGAAAGATTCATGAAAGATATTTTGTCAAGCATGGATGGTGATGTGGTACTTAGTTTTTTATATTGATGACACCATCATTAGAGGTAGTGAGGCAAAGCACTTGAACAAGTAAAATCAGATTTAAGTTCCACATTTGACATGGAAAATTTTGGCCTCCTACATTACTATTTAAGAGTGCAAGTTTGGCAAACTAATAATCACATTTTTGTTCCTAAATAATCACAATTTTGTTCCTCAATCAAAATATGCCAAGGGTTTGTTAGATAGGTTCAAAATGATAGATTGTAAAATGTCATTTACAACTATGGAGCAAAGTATGAAACTTCCAACCAAAACTGATTAAAACGCAGCCAACAAATCTGTCTACAGGAAATTCGTTGGAAGCTTAATCTATCTTATAAACACCAAGCCCGATTTGAGCTATGCAGTCAGGTATATCTCCCATTTTATGATTGCTCCCAACGAAGAACACTGGACTGCAGCAAAGAGGATGCTACGATATGTGAAAGGAACATTAGACTTTCACATTTTATATCGTAAAATGCAAAGAGCTTCAATTAACTGGCTATGCAAACTTGGATTGGGTAGGATCTATGGATGACAGCAAGTCCACATCAAGCTATGTGTTCAATCTTGGAACACAAGTGATTTATTGAGTCAACAATAAAACAACATGCACTATCTTTTTCTTCTATTGAGGTAGAGTACTAAGCAGATATTTTAAATTGGCTTGTGAAGTTGTTTGACTTGGATGAACATTTACAAATTTACGAGTCAATCAAATTGAATGTATAGTTCAATTTTGTGATAACCAAGAAGCTCTTAAGCTGGCCAAGTTATGCCAATCTTCATTAAAGCGCCAAACATGTCAATGTACATTTCTATTCCATTCAATAGTTAGCAAAAGACAGAATAGTGAAGCTACAATTTTGTCCTACTCAAGACCAGACTGTAGATATTCTCACCAACTCTTTCAATGTAGATAAGTTGTTAAATTTAGAGATAAACTTGGTATACTGTCCAAAATGTCCATTAAGGTAGGATGCTAGTGCTATATGTTTGTTAGCATCATATTATTATAATGGTCATTTCGTAGGCTTAGATAGTTATAGGTACTTTATGTACTCTTTTATAATCAAGTCACTTTGGTAATGTAATAATATAACGTACACTTTAAATTATTTTAGGGTTTAGGTTTTCGGTTTATGATGTTGTATTCCTATAAAGAGATGTTTGCTCTCTTTATTTTATGATTTATTATCGATCAAGTATTTCTCTTTCTAAGTTTTCTCTTCAACATTCTTGGTTTCTTTGTGTGTTCAGTTATCATAATATGCATATCACCACTAGGGCGCTCCAACCTTCTTACTCTTATTCTAAGAAATATGCACCTACTTTGTTTCACCATCAAGGGCCTTTTAACCACCATGACCCATAGTCAAGGTTGCAAGAGTAGACACACATTACCAATTTCTTGTCTACCAATTTTCCTTGTCCTTAGATGTTAGGTCTGGTTTTAAATGGCATGCCTTGCCTCCTTGGATTGTACAATTAGAACCCATTGGCCCTAGCCTTTCTATGATGGGCATTATCAGGCATTGCATTGGCAATTTGTAGAAACCCCAGTTTCCCGATTTCTCTGTATCCGATGTTTTTTTGTTTTTTTGAAGGTTTTAGGTTTTTTGATGCAATAAATGAAGAGTACGATTTTGCATGGATTGAATAATAAACTCAAATAAAATCAAATAGTTGCTATAAGAAGCTAATAGCTAATCGAATGAGTAACCAGTAAGTTTTATTGAACTCTCCAAATCATTACAATACTGGATCTTGACATGCATATAAAAAAAACAATGGATTTGCAATATTTCAATGAACCTGATTTCAGCCGCTCCAGGAAAGAATGAATTCAGTACGGCCATATAAATGTGTGTTTCCCTTTTGTCAGAAGTTGCAAGAAGATCCCAGATGCCTGGACGCCCCTCCACTGTGCAGATGAATGATCAAAAGAATGGAGATTTCCTCTGTGAGAGAGTACGACTTAGAGAAGGTACTGCCCTGCTGTGCAAAGTACGGCTGACAGCAGCAAATAATCAAATGAGGTACGGCCCCCTTTGTTCCTCCTATCTGGCAACCTCAGATCACTTCTTATACCCTAGCGCCACCAAGGATGCAAACTGGTAATCAAAATGATAGGCGTTTCCCTGAAGATCACAAACTCGCCTCCTTTCATGCAAGTACGGCCCTGTCAGAAATGTACGGCCTGATATTACACAGCAGCAATAAATGTTTTGTACGGCCCTCTGAAGATTCCTTGAATATGATGAATATAGGCGCCTCACTACTGCAGACCCTTCTGGATGAAGAAACTTGTCTGAAACCCTGATGAAATAAATCTCTGTGAACTCTGTAATTTCTTCTGGATGAAGAAATCTCACAACTGGCAGTAAATCGGGTGATATCTCACACCCTCTGAACCGATTCACTGGAGATGGCTCGTTCTCCAAGAATTTCGAACACAAACCCTAAGGTCTCCGTGCTCAGACAAAACTGATCAATTTTCAATTCTCAAAAGTCATAATGCACAATTCCCAAGGCAAAACTCTTTATTCTTCTCAAAAGTGCGATTTCCTTAAAGGTAGGGAATTTTTAAATATTTCAACTTTTAATCTTTTAATCTTTCAATAGTTCTCCGTCAAATAATTATTATAAATTATAATTATTAACTGGCCCCTTTTTGATGATGGGCGGCCCCTTTATGAGAACCACTTAAGTTATAATTTAAAATTATAACTTTATATTATAAACATTAAATAATTAATATTTAATCAATATAATTAAATATTAATATCTTCCTCGTTAATCATCCGATTACTGTTCCGTCTGAAGCTGACGAACCTTGAAGTGATTCCGAATACTGACACAGCCATACTGCTAAAAATAGCAGGGGTCCCACACTGCCTGCCAGGAATTGCTAAAAATAGCAATTCTGCAAGAAGCGTCTGAATGAGCCCGAACGAAAGCCAACTGATCAAAACTGCCAATCTGATGCTGAGCCAAGCTCTCAAACGACCCTCTAACCACTCTGTCAGCCTACGAGGGTCTCCTGATAGGCCAAACTCACGATCTCTGATGCTCGCCAAAAATGGGGACATGACACAATTCAATGATTAGCATCGATGTTGTTGATTCTTTTCACCCAATTGCTCCTGTAGGCATGTGACAAGTTGCTTTGCATCCTTATTCACATATTTTGATCTTCCTCGGCTACATGCTTCACTAGAGACACCTTCCCTCACTTGGTTAATTGTCCTTGGATGTTGTGTTTCAGGGGTTTTAATCATTTTAGGTTTATTTCTTTGATTTTACTTATGTATTTATCTGTTTAGTTACTTTCATATCTTTAGGGGTTTCCTTCCCCTAGTTCCTCTTTTGAGGTTGGTTATATTTTCTAGTCCTGTTAACCTACTTTGGTCATTTTTAAGCATTAATATAATTCCTTCCTTTCTTTGTTTATTTCTTTCTCCACCTCCTCTTTATTTGCATGTTTTGTTGACTAACTATTTTTAAGATTTACCTCGGTGAATAGCCCTTTCTGACTATGCCAGACAATAATAGTATATTTAGAAGTGCTCTGTTTCTTCCCAGGTATTTTTCTTAGTAGAGGAGGGTTCCCAAAACCAAGAATTAGCCATGCATTTCCATATAAACATTTGTAATGCAAGGTTTACATTTTTCCTGAACAAACAACAGACCAACTCATAAAAAAATTTACCCTTATCCTAACTGTGTACATTTATTTCCAGTTTTAAAAGAAATTTTGACTCACAAGAAACTGAGACAAAAACAGGGAAGGAATTGGAGCAGTAATTTTTATGACCTCATGATCTAATTTGTAACCAACTATGAAATAACCAAAAGCAACTCAAGAAAGTGAGATTAGATTATAAGATGTCATTTAGCCACTGACCTTGAAAGGAAGATATGCCGTATTTTGAAGCCCTCCACTTCTAAGATTATACCTTGATGCATAATTGATTGGAAGTTTTCTTTCAGCTTCCTGAAAACCAATATTGTGTTTCCATTTTACTACAACTAGGAAACCCAAAACATCCAATGAATAAGGTTACAGTACGGGAACTTGCCTGAACATAAACAATACCCAGAACCAGCAAGAAGAAGGAGAGAATAATAGCAATCAAACCAAGATAGTTCCCATCCTGAAGAGCCTGTGCCACTGTTCTTCCAATTGATGCTGGAAAATATGACAAAATGCTTGTAAAAATCAGAAGAGATGTTCCATTTCCAAGTTTCAGCTCAGTTATCTTCTCCCCTATATACGTTGTAACAATTGCACCCAAAGTCAACAAAGTAACTGATGAAAGTACCCATTCTGTGCTGAAGTCATTGACATAAGGGCGTATGTATAGTACTTGGCCTACAGCCTGCCAAAGTGAAAACATATCAAGCAATGACAAAATTATATAGAGTTTCTATCCATAATATTATAGCTGAAAATGTTAAAACATCTACAATATTCAATTCCAAATTTTATAAAAAGAACAAAATCATGGAGAGCAACAACTCTTATATAACCTATAAATTATTGAGATTTGATAACAAGATGTTTTCTGATCTGGATGGTTAGTACAAGGATCCAGAAAAGTGAGGACACACATTAGTTACTCACGAAGAGTAGAATGTCACACCATAAACCCTAGCTTAGTTGCCAGCAATAGCTGACAGCAAATTTGGAAATGGTCACCCTCAACAAAATATTACTTGTGTTCTAAGAAGACAAGTGGGGTTCTTTAAATTCATAGTTTTAACACATAGTAAGAACTTCTTTTTGGGGGTTGGGTTTTATGATTTATCTCATCTTAGATCTTCTAACTTCATACAGCAACTTCAAGTGATGAGGACGCATATGATGCATGCACATAGGCACACATGCCAACACATGCTTAAGGTTTCATATGAATTGTATATGAACTAACAAATAATTTCTTTGTGATAATTTCATTATAAATAATTAAGGAAATGTTCTCATTTATGGTGACCATATTCATTTCCTTAGCCCGTGTCATAGATATATCTTACAGACATGCCTATAGACAATTTCCTATGCCAAGTTGTTCAAAACAAGTTATTATGCAGCTTACTTGAACAATTGCAAAACCAACAGATGCATAGCGAGTCCACTGAAGGACCTTCTTCCTTCCAGCTTCCCCCTCTTTTTTTTGAAGTTCCTGCAATTTAGGAATGATCTGACCAAGAAGCTGAAATACAATCTGCGCATTGATGAATGGAACAATACCGAGGGAACATATACCAAGACGCCCAATGCTACCCCCTGAAAATGAATCCAAAGTGCCTAAGAAGCTGTTCTGGTCCAAGTTACCTGCAAAGGCTGCCCTGTTAACTCCACCTAAAGGAATGTATGTCCCAACTCGGGATAGAGCAAGATACCCAAGAAGCTTCAGGAACTTTCCAGGAAGCGGACCCTTAAAAAAGTCACTCACATCAATAGAACTGTCTTCAATGGCCGCTGTAAAATATCAAACCATATCTCTCAGTAAAGATATATGCATATTGAATATCAACCTGCATTTGTAGTTTCATTTAAGATAAAAGCATCCCAAAGGAAAAAATTATCAGAAAAAGATTGATTTTTCCTTGTAAAAGCCACAAATCATAGAATTCACATTTCATGTTTGAATGTTCATTTAAATGTGGTGAACTTACAAAGAAACAATATCTTTCTCAATCTCAACAAACATGGTCAATTGTGCAAGGGATTCCAAAATATACTTCTAGGACCTCGCATTCAATTTGTGAAAAGTCCATCTTTAAATTACCATGATCAAGTTTTAAGACTAGGAGAAAATAGCACTAAGGTATCAGTCATAACCAAAGTAGATAACAAATTTGTACATAAGTATGCAATCAACTAAACAAAGTCCTAACCAATAATCATCTTGTGTCAACTGTTTGTGCATCGTATGATTGGAGAACCACTACAAAGAAGCATCTGCCAATTCTTGTCGTTGAAATTTCCAAGGCAAAAAATCCAACATTGGAATTAAATGACCTGAAAATCCTTGAAAGAAATCTTGCAATGTCACACTTTACAATCCATTTAATTGGACAGCGAGACTCTACTAAGCATACAAGGAAGACTACATCATGGAGGAAGCGGTGACATCTACCACAGCATATGGTATAAAATTAATAAGATTTTATTCATAAAATATAGGTGGACTTGCAAGGTGCAAGTTCAAATATGGTCATGAGGTTGAAAGGGTTACAAAATTTGAAAAATGTATGAGGTAAATGGAAATAAATTTCCTTGCAGGCTTCCACAAGCAGAATGTAATATGCCAAATGGCATCTTGCTTGGCTGTGACCTAAAGACAACCTTTACCTTTCTATAGCATGAAAGACCCCATCAGATTTGAAAGATATTTAAAGTTATCCATAAAAGATCTAAACCAAAATGTAGGATTACAAGTTTCAACATTTGCATTGTTTAAGGAGCAGAAGCAATCAGATCTTGAGTACGATTTAATGAGACATACTTGAAAACCTGTATATAGAAGGATTTTAGTGTTTACAAGGCTCTGGGGTCCAATCAGATACAGCCCAATATTTTACCACAGCCTTCCACTTTCCAACTCAAGACATCTTCTATCATTATCAAACACTATTTTCCAACAGTACGACGTACAGAAAAAATTTCTGGCTCTCAAAAACATACAGACTAGAAATGGCAGCAGGATGCTTTTATAAGCATTTAGAAGTAAGTTTGACCAACTATTAACATGGTCTTTGTAAATCTTTAACAAATAAATTTTAACAAACTCGGGTTCTGATTACTAGTTACAACTACTAGGCAATTGTAGCAATAAAATCTAATTCCAGAGTACAACCTAGTGAAGTATCTGCATCTCTTAATGTCTAGGGCCTCCTCTTTTTTCCTAGTCCTTTGCTATTGTACCTGCTGTATGTTCCAGTACTGCTGATCTATTTTTGGTCATTTGTGGAGATTATAATTTTTCTTTCTTTCTACCTTCCTTCCTTTCTTTCTTAATAATTGTTTTAAATGCCAATTAATACTTGACAAGATTAAGTATCTAAAATGTGGAAGTCTAACCATATAATATAAAGAATAAATATGTTGTAGATACTCAAAAGAAAGTCAAGTAAAAATTTATAAGCCATTTTCAGTCAAAAGGAAATTAAAAATTTGACGTAATCATGTAATAACTTGAGACGCACAATAAACCTGCTGCTCCCCTGGTCGATGAGGTTTTCTCTTGCCTGAGACTTAGACTGTATTGTCTTGATGGACTAAGAATTGTCATGAAATCTTCCCAAAAACTTTGTAAATCACTATTTGCCTCCTCATTGATACCAAGCGGATCGAATTGTGCACCTTCAAGCTGCTGACTGTTTCTGCCAAAAATTGCTCTCTATAAGAAACCAAATGATATAACATTGATAATAACTTATAAATATTCTTGTTAAAAGAGAAATGCATAACTCTTCAACTACAACTTCAAGATATGTTCTCATACTCATGGACCAATGGATTTTACAAACAAAATCATACTTTTATATAACATTTATATTTTATAAAATTTATGGTAGTTTAGGTTTTTTTCAAATTGCATGACCAGCATATAGAACTAACAATGCATGCTCGAGCTAAGACACCAGAAGCAATATTTCAGGTAAAAACCAGTTACTTGGGCCAGGCATAAACTGTAACCTTATATCGAAAATATTCCAGACACTAGTGCCTGCAGAACCATGGTACAAACGATGCTCCTGAGGAATGCATTGAATCAAGAGAGAGAAAAAATTAAATGTGGAAAACAGATAGAAAAGGTCGATTTTTAGTAAAAATTTGATTCTATTCTCAGCTTTCAGGTTACTTTTATGATTCTTGGCATTTCCTCCTGCTCCCTAACTAGTATATCCTAGTTCCTAAGCACTACTTTATCTCAATAGAAACTATATGCATTGCACCTATAATTACTGTAATCGTAAGCAGACTAATATTTTAATGTTTGTTGGATAGACAACATGATAGACTCTAGTTGGATCAAATTGAACCTTCGATTTCTTAATTATTGCCAGTGCAACAACCTTCTTCACAATAGTCTTCATCTTTTTCTTCCTTTCAATGGTTTAAAAAAGGCAAAGTTTCCCGCTACTTTCCCACGTTTATGGGACATGGGATGCCTATAAAATGCATCCTAACATCCTCAAAATTGGCAACCCCTTTTTTGTGGTTAGGGCTCATCCTGGAACATTAAGGCCGTGTCCCCTGTAAAAAGGAGACAACCAACATAACCTTTTCCCCAGGGCACACCTGGATGAACACCATGGTTTAGGTAAAAAAAAAATAACACAAAAAATTTGTGAATTTCAATTTTCCAACCAAAAAAACTCAAAAAAAAAACTGTTGAATTAAAAAATACTTTTGATCTTTGTGGCTGATTGTTTAAAATCTTATAACTTTAATGCTCACATCCCAAATTTTTTAATATATCAAGTCAAAAGTTTAGAAAAAGTCAGACTCGATGTAATATGGTATTTTCTAAGGCTAGAAATGAGCTTAACACTAATTAAAATCAATCAAAATTATACCATCTAGCCTGTCTGTTTTGGACTTCTCATTGATGTGTACTCTTTTCTGCCTCCTGAAATTTTCTAATTAGTACGTGAGATCAAAAATTTAGAAAAAGTCAGACTGGATGTAATACAGTATTTCCTAGAAAGGAGCTTACCACTAGTTAAAATCAATCAAAATTATACCCTCTAGTCTGTTTGTTTTGGACTTCTCATTGAAGAGGTCTCTTTTCTGCCTCCTGGAAATTTTTAATTAGCATGTGAGATCAAAATTTAGAAAAAGTCAGACCAGATGTAAACACTATTTCCTAGGAATGAGCTTACCACTAGTTAAAATCAGTTAAAATTATGCCCTCTAATCTGTTTGTTTTGAACTTCTCATTAAAAAGTTCTCTTTTCTGCCTCCTGAAAATTTTTAAAACAATAATCATGGTTTACAAAATTACAAGGAATGGTGAAACATAACTTACTTGGATTTAAAGTCTAAAATCCAATGAAAAAAACCCTTGAAGTTTATACTACGAAAAATTTAAAAAAGAGTGTGAAAAATGCCAGACAAGTGAAGAAAAGTAATAAAGAAAAAAGTACATACACATTTCTAGGTGAGCTCATGTTCATGTACGTATGTGAAAAATTAGACCTTTAATTAATTATTGTGAGCTCAAATCCATAATTTATCATTGATAAAAAATCACAAACTTACATGATATTTTCTATATTCCTGTTACAACCTTTGTCAATTGGATGTCTTAGGTTATGAAGTGACCAACATGTGGCACACCCAACCTTACTTGGCCATTTGATAGATTTAATCATTAGTTGAGCAGCAGCTTAGTTGGGATGATGGAGTCACCATAGCCTCATTAGGCAATAAATAGGAGGTAGTAGTTTAGTACTTTGCATCATATCTACAAATTTTGTTCTCATAATCAGGTTGTGGAGGTTGCCCCCTCGAAGTGCTTAGATTAATATTCAACATTCTATCACTCATTTCATTTCTACTGCATTCATTTGCTCTAGTTTGCTCTTATATATGAAGTATTGCAGCAATCATGTTCATGCATTATATTGATTTGTGACATATTATGGTTATTTTGTTCATGCAATATAGTAATTTCGTTGTAAGAGGCATCAAATTTTCAATTTAGACAATGATTCTTTGGTGCAGTATGGATGCAGAGGTGAGTGAAAAATCAATATTTCCAATACACCAATCTTTTCCCTTTCCTAGATCTATTGTAGTTCAGTTAGGAACTCACTTAAGTTTACCAAACAATTGTTCAAATGCTTGGTAGAAGATAAAATTCAAAAACTTTTAATCCAAAGAGAATTTAGGGTTTTTGTCTACACCAAGCAAACTAAGGTATATTAAAAACTGTTTGGCTCTGAGTTTTTGCACCCTTGTGCAATGTGACAGTCAGTGGATTCATCCAAACAAGGCAATTGTAATGGTATAGGTTGCTAACAGCCATAATTTTCAGGCTAAACTTTGGATTCAGGTTTTTACAACTTTGTGCAAGATAGCAATGGTTGGATTTGTCTTGTCGAGGAAATTGCAATGCTATAGGTTGCTAATACCCCTATTTTTACCTCTGGTCAATTATTGCTACATGGGCAGTCCCACAGTTCACAAGCTCGAGTTACCAAGTAATAGCGAATTTTTTTCAAATACAACTTGCAACTTAGCCAGCAGAGCTTCCAGCAAGTTTTACACTCTAACTTGCCACAAGCACTTAGTAAGCCCAAGCATAAAACTCACCATACATGGCTCAAACATGTCAACATTGGAAAAACACTCATTCAATGCAGTAGAACACAGTTTTGGGCCTTTCTAAACCCTGCATGCCCATAGTTAAAGGTCACAAATCACTTGTGCATCCTTGAGCAGTTTGGAAGGATTATATAGTGGATTTGATCCCTTCAATGACTAGACTGCACAGAATGAGGAGCCCCACTTGTTTACAGAGGGTGAGACTACAGATTTTGAGAAGCAAGTTATGAAGGGTGTGGCTGCAGCAGAAGTAGGAGAGATTGGTTTGGATGACATCATTGTAGAGGATGTCCAACATGAGGTAGAGATGTCACTACCATCTAATAGTAGAGTGGAGCCACAAGTGCAACCTTCTAGTCCGAGCAAGGAGCAGAAATGGAGTGAAGGACTAGATCCTCTCCCAATTTCTTAGTAGAACAAACAAGAGGAAATTGTAAATTCTTGTGACTTGTAACTTGCATGGATATGCAATTTTGACAATGCTATTTCAAAGCCAATCATCATAAATTCATAATCAATTATAAGCTAATTCTTATATCCGCATGATGATGTGATTGTATACTCTATTTGAATTCAAATCTGATAGAAAACACTTCCCCAACACTTAAAAGACTCATTTGATACATTTTGTAACTCTATTTTGCATAAAATTTATGTTCTTTTAAAGAAATTTAAGTGTTTTATAAGTTGACAAGTTTTAGCTAGTTGTCATGTCACTAAAATTGTAACACTAAGATTTAAAGCATCAAAATGCAAGCAAATAAATAAAATGAATAACAAAATAAATATTAAAAATATAAATATAAGTATTAACAATCTAATATTACTATAATTATAATTTATAATATAATAACAATTATATATACAAAACTCATGTTAGAACATTATATTCTACTTGTTTAATGGTCCATACTTTAGTAGTGGGTCACTACAGTAGTTAGTGGTAATAGTGGGTCACTACAGTAGCTAGTGGGTAGTCAATGGGTTGCTAGTGGGTGTGGTAGATAGACATTTTTTAATGTCTATAGTATTTCTACCTTCACCATATAATGTAATCATCTCCTTTGATAATTCAAGCAATTTCTTAGCCCAAAATTGTTTCATGGTATCAGAGCCATGGGGTTCTACAAGATCTGGCAAATTTTTTAATAAAAAATTTCTAGCCTCTTCTTGTCTGGAATATTTTCCAGAAATTTGTAGAAAATCTCTTGGTGGCTAAAATCTCTTAGGGTTTCTGGGCATTTTAAAAAAAAAGTCTATAATTCATGAGAAATTCATGTGAGACTTCTGAAAAATTCGTGGCTAAAATCGAGGCGCTTTCTGGTTCTCCCACGTTTTCTCTTTCTTCGTGAATTTCATGTGCCTGAGTTCATGGTTTGAAAGCTTCTTCTGGCCAGGCGAAACTTTTTTGGCCACAATATTTCTCTGCGCGTGGTCGTGTTTTGTTTTGTCTGGGCGGTTTTTCTCTGTGTTCCTCACACGACCTTTGTGCAACCAACCGGCGACCTCTATGCGAATTTTGTGTGACGGAATCCGCGTGACCTCGACGTCTGCATTTTTTTTTGCGCGACCTCCTGGCATTTTTTCGCATATTTTTCCTGCGTTTTTCTTGTTTCTGCTGGCACGCTACTGTAATCAGTTTCTGGGTGTTTTTCTAGATGCGAATGGGAGCATTTTTAGTCTGAAGAAAAGCCGCGATTTTGTCATTTTTGGCTGCGTTTTTCAGTCTCTCTGAGGCCGCGATTTTCAGTCTTGAAGCCGTGATCTGGGTTCTTGTTTCCACATTTTTTCTTGTGCTTTTGCAACAGGTTTTGTGAACTTGCGACCTTAGGGTTTTCCTTCAGTGGCGGTTTCTTCAATTTTTTCTGGGTCCTTGCTCGTTTCCAACGGCTAGGGTTTGCATGGTGGGCCAGTTGAATATTTCTTCTATTTTGTGGGTTTTAATAATTTTGTCCATAAAAATTATTTTGCAGGTTTTAATAATTTTTTCCTTATAAAAATTATTTTGAAGGGGTTTTATAATTTGTCCCGTGAAAAAAAAAAATATATATATTTTGGTTAAATTATTTTTGGTTTTATAATTTTGTCCCATAAAAAAATTATTTGGTGGGTTTTAACCTTCTTACTTTAAAAATTTTATTTTGCTCCAATATAATTTTCTCCTCAAAAATAAGGGTTGTTCCCGTGCTTACCCTAGTCGTGGCTTATGTTGTACGGGAGGGTTTCTAGTTTTGCTGTGGTTTTACCGTTTTTCCTTAAAAGTCCATGTTTTGTATGTCGCATCCGTTTCAATCTCCATGCTAGCTACTTTTGGGTTTCTATAATCTTCACCAAACGCGGACTTCTAGTTTTTACCCTTTTTTCCCAAAACGATGATTTGTACCGCGGGTTTGTTGCGCACCGCTTTTGTCACACCTCATATAGGGGCTAACATCTCGCATTAAATTTCAGCTTCTTGCACTCGCTTCTGCATTGTGCCTCCGCAAAAGTCTCAATGGTTTGCCAATTTATCCTCAAACGCGGACCGCTGTTCTCTCGGTTCTAGCGATAGAGAGGAACAACTCTGTTATCCAACATCAGGTTGGACGTTTTCTGGTTTGAAGTTTTGCAGTTTTTGGGAGGGTTAGTGGCGGACTCATCTCACGTGGCAAAGTCAGTGGCAGGCTCTTGTCTCCTGTTGCAAAGCTTTCTTTTTTTGTACTCTTGGTCATCACCATTCTGCAGATCCAGGAAGGGTCTCCGTACTAGCAGAGAGTTCTAAAGAATTTGTGACCAACGACCTGCAGATTGTTTTTTGTAGGCTAGTTTGACGATTGACCATTAAGGGAGGGTGTTAGAATATTATATTCTACTTGTTTAATCGTCCATACTTTAGTAGTGGGTCACTACAGCAGTTAGTGGTAGTAGTGGGTCACTACAGTAGCTAGTGGGTAGTCAATGGGTTGCTAGTGGGTGTGGTAGATAGACATTTTTTAATGTCTACAGTATTTCTACCTTCACCATATAATATAATCATCTCCTTTGATAATTCAAGCAATTTCTTAGCCCAAAATTGTTTCAACTCATATACAATTAAATATGTACTATTATAATGTAAATATAAAATAGTATACATATAAAATATTAAGTATATGTAAACTGCAGTGATCCTAATAGAGAGGAAAAAACGCAATGTTTGACTGCATAAATGCAGCAATTCATTAAGGGATGTGTTATTTCCCAAAAGCAGCGATTGGTTACCATAAAATTCAGCAACAAGGAAATAAAAAGCAGCGATCTTATTGTGGCGGGAATTAATATATTAAAAGGGCTGCATTAGTAATTGTGAAGACTAACATTAGTGAAAAGGTGTGGCCCTTCTCATTGGAGGGATATATAAGGGAATGGAAAATAAATGAAATGGGGGATATTTTTGGGAATATAGGGAGACAAAAACACAGATGTATGAAGAAGAAAATAAAGAGATACAAACAGCAGAGATAATCATAAGAAATCAGAATAAGAGAACAGAGCATAAGATAGAACACAGCATATCTTATATATATGATCTGCAGAGATAAACAGGAGCAAAGAAATCGACCACCAGCATAAGCCTTCACAAGTATACAGCAGATTCATTCAGACCAAGAACATATTCAGACCCTGTGGTATGATGATTAGTTGATCAAAAAACATAAATATTAAGCACTCACATCATACCATATTATGTAGCATATAATTATTGATATTATTAATAGATATAGCATATAATTGCTGATATTGTTAATAGTGATTTTATTCTGGTTTAGTGACAATTGGTCATGAAGGGATGAGGCAGGGCTGCAAAAGGGAGAACTGCTAAGAGGGTGCCCTATTAAGGGAGAACTGCTAAAAGAGCACCCTGTTATAGGGAGAACTGCTAGAAGGGAACCCTATTATGCAAAGGGAGAACTGCTAGAAGGGCACCCTATTATGCAGCCTCCTAACTATCCCCAAGTGAATCAATTGTTGAAGAAAATGAAGAAAGGCCTTCAATCATAAGGGGAGAGGTTGGCATGATGGAGGAGAACTGTGTAAAGCCCTCACTAGGTACACCACCTCATGATGATGGTTGAGATCCATCGGTTAAGGACCACATGAGGCCACAAAGGATAAGGTCATGCTATTGGGCCTAGGGGAGCATACTTGGGGCACCTCATCATATCCTCATCATTATGGTTGGGCCCACATAGTCCTTGGGACTTGTTATATTGTTATATATAATCTTTCTTAGACTTAGAATTGAATGTTATCATATTCATCTAACATGGTTGCAGGTCTCCATAACCAGATTTACATCATCTCAATTTTGTGTAGGGAATTGTATCTTTAACTATAATCTGCTATTGGTTTAATTTGGAATTATGATTTCAGGGCAAAGTATAAGGTGATCCCAAAAGGGGACATTACAAGTGGTATCAAAGCATGATTATGCCAGCCTGAGGGGAAAAATAGTTGATAATTAGCCAAAGAACCTTGAGAGCCCTTGAGAGAGAGAAAAAGAGAATAGCTCAAACACACAACCACAACCATGACTCAGCAAGAGAAGGACAAATGGAAAACGAATTTAGAACCTTCATGGAACAAACAACCCAAGCCCTACAAAACATGAGTGCCACCATAGATGCTCTTAGGTCTCACCAAAGAAATGGGAGGGAAGCAACCCCAAGCCAATAAGAAAATAACACCATAGCAAGATCCACCCCAAGAGTAACTCGGCCCCCCTTTTTATCTAGGGAAGGGTCATCAAGGAAGAAGAGGAAGTTAACACATCTAATTCAAAATTGAATGAACTTGCTACAGCATATGCAAGACTTGACCCTGAGGTCAAAGAGAGCATCCCTTTTAAGGTATATTGTAAGGCTGGGAAAAAGAAGGCCCATAGGAAAAGAAAGAACCAAACTAATAAAGATTTACAACGCATTGTAGGCAAGTTGGCCATCCCAAGTTTTGACGGATCCGGAAAAACCACAGCCCGTTCATGGGTCCAAAAACTTGAAATTGTAGAAACTCATTTTCTCATGATTCCGAAACTAAGTGTTTTTGCTTGTTTTTTTTTAGTGTTTTGATTTTTTTTGTGGTTTTGCATATAAAGATAAAAATGCGATTTTGAAAAGGAAATGCTTCTAAAATCTTAAATAAATACAGAGAAGTAAAAACTGAGCAGTTAGACTTCTGAATCGATAGCATATAGGTTTATTATTCTTTCTTAGTGATTACAATGCTGAAACCCTAACATGCAGACAAAAGGCAAAGAAAATTGCAATATTTAAAAACCTGATTTTCTGATTGCAGCCACCCCAAAATGATGAAGATTTAATACGGCCAACATCAAATGACATTTCTCCAGCCTTGAAAGATGTGCAAACTAACCTAGAGTGCAAGGCGTCCCATCTAGTGAAGAAAGAAGACCAAAAGACAAGACGTCCAGGCTATAATAAAAAGTACGGCCCTCAAGCTGATTGGTACGGCCTTCAAACAGCAGCAATAAAATCCGTACAATCTTGAAGCTTGTGCCAAATGTATATCAAAACCAGCCACTCAGGCAGATAACTATCTTTGGACAATTATTGTATCAAACCTTGAATAATCACTTCATAATCAACTCTATAATAACTTTTGAATGAAGCTATTCAACTGTAGGCAATAAATCAGCTGATATTTCATAGCCTCTGAACTACAAACATTGAAGATGGCTCGTTCTCCAATGCAAAAGACAACTGAAACCCTTGGCTTCGTTCTCTGAAGAAGAAATTGGCTAAAATCGATTTTCATAACATAATGATCAATTCTTCTCAAAGGAAAACTTATATCTTCTCACTTAGGTCGACTTCCTTCAAAAAAGCACTTAAGTTATAATATTTAATTATATCATAAGTTAATAATAAAAGCTTCAATTTAATTAATATTTATTTTGGCAAATAAATATTAATATCTCCCTCAAAATAAGTCCAATTGACGAACCGTCTGAAGCCGGATAATAAGTGATTGAATCTGCATATGACCAGACCATACTGCTAAAAATAGCAGGGGTGCTCCAATAAGTGTCTCCACTTACTAAAAATAGTAAGTCAAGCAAATGATGTCCAAAAGACCCCGAACGAAAGCCAAACTAAATGATTCTGATAACAAAAGCCAAGCCATGCCTCAACAAGACCCTCTATCCACCCTATCAACCTACGAGGGCCACATAATAGGCTAATCTCAAGAACTGAGAGATGTCAATTGGAAGGGGACATTACAATCCGCCCCTCCCAAAATTGCTTGTCCTCAAGCAATCTCAGCTCAAGATGCTGCAAAATCTCCTCACTCTCCCACGTAGCATCCTCCACTGGTAAATCTCTCCACTTCACCAGATATTCCCTAATAGTCCTCCTGTGTAGCTGTCTTTCCCTATATTCCAAGATAGACTCAAGTACTAAAATCAACTTTCCCTCATCGTCCAAGGGAGGCAATACTGTTGAAGGTACCACATGATGCCCTAACGCCTTCTTGAGACGTGACACATGAAAAACATTGTGGACCTTACTATCCACTAGAAGCTCTAGCTCATAAGCCACCTCTCCCACGCACCTGACAATCCTGAAAGGACCGTAATACCATGGCTTGAGCTTCTCTGATCCACTCTTCCTACGAGTAGACTGTCGGTAGGGTTGCAGCATGAGATATACCATGTCTCCAACCTCAAAAGATCTCTCAATTCTCTTCTAATCTGCATACTGCTTCTGCTGATTTCGTGCCTTAGCAATATTCTCCTTAAGATCCCTAATAATGTCCTGGCTCTCCTGCAATAAGTCTCCAGCACTAGGCACTCTACTGTCACTCAATAGCAAATCAAGAAAACTAGGCGCCTCATACCCATACAAAGCCATAAAGGGGGACATCTGAATGGTCATGTGATAGGTGGTATTGTAACAATACTCACATAAGTGTATCCACTTGACCCATGCCTTTTGCTACCCTACAATGTAATTCCTGAGGTAGTCTTCCACCCATTTGTTCACTATCTCCGTCTGACCATCGGTCTGTAGGTGGTAATTGGTGCTCAGTGTAAGCTCAATCCCACAAAGTCTGAACACCTCCTGCCAGAAGTGACTCAAGAACCGACTATCCCTATCGCTAACTATGCTCCGAGGCAACCCATGTAATCTGAAAACTTCACAGAAAAATACCTCTGCTACCTGTGTAGCGGTGTAAGTAGTGGTGATCGGAAAGAAGTGGGCATACTTCATCAGCCGATCCACAACTACATATATGCAATCTCGTCCTTGGGCTTTAGGCAAGCCCGTAATAAAATCCATCAACAGGCATTCCCACTTCCTATCAGGAATCGGAAGTGGCTGCAACAACCCTTTTGGATACGTGTTCTCCTGCTTGTTCTGCTGACAAACAGGGCACTCACGCACATACTGAAGAACATCTGCCTTAAGACCCTTCCATGTAAATCTCTCCCGAACCTGTTTGTATGTCTTAAAATACTCAGGATGCCCTGCTGTAGGTACATCATGGAAAGCCCGCAGAATGGTGTTCTTCACCTCTGACCCTGGGATCAAGAAAATCCTGTTCTTGTAAATGATCAAGTCATTCACAAGTGTGTACCTGGTGTCCACAATAGATCCCTCAACAATACCAGATGCCCATGTATCCTTGGCATACTTTGCCACAATCAAGTGCCTCCAGTCCTCTGCAATCTGTACCATAGAACTCAAATAAAACTGGTGTGAAAGAGCATCAGCAACAACATTTTGTGTACCTTTGATATAGGTGATGTTAAAGTCATATGCCTGTAACTTACTCACCCACTTTTGCTGACAAACATTCAAATCCCGTTGTCCTAGGAAATGCCTCAAGCTATTATGATCAGTTTTAATAGAAAACTTACTACCCACTAAGTATTGCCTGAATTTGGCCAAGGTATGCATTATGGCCAGCATTTCCTTATCATATATACTGTAAACCCTCTCTAGTCCTCTGAGTTTTCTGCTCTCATAAACAATCGGGTGCTTGTCCTGCATAAGCACCACTCCAATGCCCTCACCAGAAGCATCACACTGAAGCTCAAAAGGCTTCGTAAAATCTGGCAGTGCCAACACTGAACATGTAGTCATAAGCTCCTTGAACCTCACAAAACACTCCTATGCCTCAGGAGTCCAAATTAATGCACCTTTTTTCAACAAATCCGTCATAGGTGTTGCATGGCGTGAATATCCACTGACAAATCTGCGATAGAAACCACATAACCCAAGGAATCCTCACAACTGTGTAAGGTTCGCCGAAGTAGGCCAATCTACGATAGCATAGATCTTCTCAGGATCCATCTGCACTCCCTCTGCACTGATAATATGGCCTAAGTATAACAACTCGGTCATCCCTAAATCACACTTGGATTCCTTGGCATACAAGGACTCCCTCTCCAAAATGTTGAGTACTATATCCAAATGAGCCAAGTGCTCCTGCCATGTCCTGCTGTAGACCAAAATATCATCGAAGAAGACAAATACATATCTCCTCAAATGCGAACCCTGTTCGTTGTGGATTGGAATGTCGCTGGAGCATTGGTTAGCCCAAATGGAATAACCACAAACTCAAAGTGTCCACAATGACAACGAAAAGAGGTCTTCTCAACATCCTGCTCACAAACTCTGATCTGATGATATCCCAATCTCAAGTCTATCTTCGAGAAGTAACAGGCACCATGGAGCTCATCAATAAGCTCATCTACACGGGGTATGGGATATCTGTTCTTAATAGTCCTCTTATTCAGGACTCTGTAATCTATGCACATACGAAAAGTACCATCTTTCTTCTTCACTAGAACAACTGAAAAAGCAAATGGTGATTTACTCGGTCGAATGTGACCCATAGCAAGCAGCTCCTGGATAGTCTTCTCTATCTCATCCTTAAGCCGCTTTGGGTGCCTGTAAGGAGTAATCATGACGAGCTTGGCGCCCTCCTCAAGCTCTATGATATGCTCAATACCCTTGTCTGGAGGTCTCCCTAGTGGAATATCACTGAAAAGCTTCCCATGCTTAACTCTCAACTGCTGAATGTCAGGATGATATTCAGTCTTATGTCGTCCCTCCTGTGTAGGTGTCGAAGTGCACTCGGAAGCCCACTCAACCATGTCATGACTCATAAGTCTCTCCATCCATCAGAAGGAAATAGTCCTGACGTTGCTATCTCGGATTGCCTTCAATATATGAATCTTCCCATCCACCTCAAACCTAATCTCCATGTCTATGAGACAAAGTGTAACTTCCTCAAGAGAATGAAGCCACTTCATGCCCAAAACTAAATCAATATCACCCATATTCACCACATAATAATCAGCCTTGAATTCATAATTATTCAAGCGCAAAGGAAGATCCTTAATCATACAATCACACCTGAGAGTGTAACCATCAGCCACCTTAACCCAAATGCCCTCAAACTCCTCAGTTATGAGCCCACGCTTCTGCACAAATCTGGCATCGATAAAATAATGGGTGGCACCTGTGTCCAAAAGGGTGATAACCTTTTGACCAGCCAAAACTCCACAAAGTCTGAAAGATCCCTCCTATTGAATGCTAGACAACCATGCCTCCTAGATTTGGAGCTCTAACTCTAACTCTGCCCCCGCCTTAAGCTCTGAAGCCTCTGATTCTAACTCTTCAAAACTCTTCTGCTGTTCGGAATTCTCAAATTCCAAATCCTCATAATAAGCCCACATAACTCTATTGGCCTTACCCTTAGGCCGCAAAGGACAATCATGGTTAGCGTCGTAGGGACCTTTGCAATAGAAGCAAAGCTTCTTCCTACGCAAATCATTAAGAGTC
>VDFB02199888.1:0-14106 GCA_007258455.2 Sequoia sempervirens
TGAGATATGCACTTAAAATATATAAATACATAATCACTCTAAAGTCAAATTCTTAGAGATGCTTTGTTCTCCTATTACACAATTTAAAAGATAACACTTACACAATTATTAATTTTGAAGAATTGTTTCCATTAAAAAATAACTTATTTATATTTTTAAAGTGGATTACAACATGAAACACTTATACAATTATGAAAATGGAAGAATTATTTCACTTACAAAAACTATCTCATTTCTTCATTTCTTTTTTTTATTGAATAAAGCTGAATTGTAATGAAAGGAATAAGCAATCCAAAAGAAGACTGCATAGGAAGAAGAATAACAAAATAACCAATGTAAAGACTGTAGCCAACATAAACAACCAAAGACTAGACAATGAAATTAACCTACGATCATTTCTATTTTTAATAAAGTAAATTACAACACAATGAACAAATAATTATCTAAACTACAAATCACCTTTCAACTTTATTACCATAAATACAAAAAATCAATCCATCAAAATCAATTAACTAAATCTAAACCATCACATCGCTAAAAAAATCTAAACCCTAATTCAAAACATAACCATTAAATATGTTAATCTACGGCCCTTAATTTTTTTCCCAAAACATAAATCCATCCAAAAGCTATTGGTGCCCACTACTTTTGGAAAGGACTTGTAATAGGATACCTTTTACACAGCTATTAGTTTTGTCTTGAAGTAAAAGGGGATACCTTTGACAAAGGGAAGAAGGTTGTAATTCCTTTATGGTCAGCACATTCTTTGTGCCTTCCAATAGGGCATGTAGTAATAAGAAGCCTCTTTTTGGTTGGATAATAGGTTGCATCCCATAACCAGGCATTGTCTTTACTTGGGTTAAAGCAAAAGGTGTTTTTGTTGTACGCCCACGTGTTTGGACGGTTGCATAAGAAGCTTACGTAAACTTCCTAGGTAAGGAAGCACCTATGAAGAAATGGCCTTGGGTCAAAGGAAGCATAAAGGAATAATCCTCTTTATTAATTCCAAATCTAAGGAGTAGTATCAAGACTTTATGTTATAAATTTCAATATAAAATATGACTAGACTATTCAACCAAAGTTGTGTACAGATTAATAATTGTAATGGGATATATTTTATATAAAAAATTAGTTAATTAAAGTAATGAGTTTAGAAATGGAAAGGGTGTGTTAAAAATGTTAAGAAGTGATTTGTTAATAATGTTAGAAAGTTTAGAATTTGATTAAATGGTCATTTTATCATATGTGAATTTATTTTGTTTTGTTATAGTTTATATTTGCATTTGTGAAAATGATTTGGCATGCATATTTATATTTGTAGTTGAATAAATGAATTAAAAGAAAATTGTTTGTTGGAATTTTTTGTCTTTTAATAACTAAATCTAGGGGAAAGGATCTAGTAGTTGAGCATGTTTCAATAGTTGTTATTGCATTTGTTGATTTAATGCCCAATATTTTTAACAATATTAAACCAATAGTTGTGACTTTAAAGTCCTTAGTGTTGATGATAACTACGAGTAATTGAATAATATGTATTCCTTAGATCTAAAAAGCAACAAATCATGTGATGCCACATTAGCGCACCAATAAAACATGATTTAGTGCACAAGTAATAGTCTCACTTTTTTTTGGACCTTTTTGGACACATCAACAAAAAGCATGTTGATGTGGCATCATATGATGATGTGGCCCTGAAACCTTAGTTATACGCAAGGGTGTTTCCAAGCAAGCTGTTGTAAAAAAATGGGAATTTTTTGAAATTTCCACGTAGGATTTTGAGAAGTGCAAAGTTAGGGTGCTCAACTACCGAGTCCTCTCCCCTAGTAAGTGTTGGTATTTACAAACACTTTTGGATAAATTGCTAAATTGCAAGGATCTTGCTTTCCTCGATTAAACCCCTAATTAGACTAATTTAATGACTTTGGAACAAGGGTTGAGAACAATGAGCAAGTGTGTGATAGAACTTGGTCGATGCAATGATGGATAAAGGATCTAACTCAAGGATTATCCAACTGTATATAACTAGTCACAAGGGCTTACACTCAAAATAAGACTTACAGTCTTGAATTGATGAAGTGTGAGCACAAACAAGTGTTCGATTTCTCAAAACACTATCCTCTGAGAACTAAACTTCAATTTGATGCTTGTTGATCTTCTATATTCTTACTTCGGAAAATAAATGATCTCTATAGCTTGTCACAACTTCCTCTCCATCTAGAATTGATTATCTTTAAAGAGAACAAGGATGTAGTAACTTGGCACTAACAAAAAACATAATGCATTGCCCTATGCACATGTATCAAGAATCATGTGGTCTAATTTTAAATTATTTTTCTTTTAATTTCTCGTTGTGACTTGACATTTACTTAAAGGTAACATGTAGATGATCCTTTTTGGTGAGTGAAACAAGATGTATGCTTTGAAACTCAATGTGACCTTAACCATGAATCTCACTAGAACTAATAATCTCATAAATGACATTATCAATCGACACAAGATTCAAACCTGTGGTGCTCAATTTAAACAGTGATTCCTGAGGTGGACATTACAAGTCACATCACATTAAACTTGAACAAAATACTTAGCAAGGATGTGGTGTTATAGAATACACCCTTATGAAGCTTTGAGTTCAATTTGAAGGCTTTGTGATGAAAATATGTTACCATACAGTAAGAACACTATTTTCACTATATGTGCTTAAAATACACACTAATATAAGAATTAACCTCTATGACAAGAATAAAATGATTATGAAAACTCAAGAAACCTATAAAACACAAATAAATATAAAATAATTATATTTATTTAATGCAAAACTATTCTTACATCATAGATGCTTGTGGATCAATGTAATACTCTAATAATAATGTCATGATGCACACATAAATGTTCTATAACTATTACTTTGATAACACTAGCACGACTTTAAACAAATGAATGATTTAAATACAACAAAACACACATCAAAAAAATGTGTTACGTCATTTCATAGAGGCTAGTGAAAACATTAGCAAGGTGTAAATTTAAAATTTCAAGGTTCAAATCAACAATTACAAAAATGGCTTAGGTCGAGCCTACACCTACAAATTTGATCTAGTGTGACAAATGGGGGATCTAGGGATCATGATAAAATCTTTAGGGATGGTTGACTATGGGACCAAGATGTGATGATATCATAAGCTGAATTCATACATGAATAAATCACTTGTAGGCTAGTTATTACATTAATGACACTCTAATCTAAGTGGACCCAAAACATAAGGGAAAAGGGCATGGGTATACAATTTTCACTACTATATTTTTTACCCCACTTTAATGGGAATGAGAACTACTAGGAAAATTTATGTCAAAATAAATTGTATTTGAAAACAAAGGGGTAAAAACTTTATTAGAAATCAGAAAAGAGCATTACAATAATAACCACGGGACCCAGTCCCAGAAAACAAGGTGAAAACCCCACAACATAAAACAAAATCAACTATCCCCATGTATCCTCCTATCCTCTTCCAAGAACCGGTCTAAATCCAGATGCAGCTCAGGGTTAACTTGATCCCAATCCTCAACCTTCCAACCACTATCTTGCTCAGAGGCCCATTTGGCCAAGCAGTCAGCAGCACGATTCCACTCCCTTGGGATGTGAACAAAGGATGCCTCCTCCATCCGAGAACTAACTTGAAGAATCCGTTGAACCACCGAAGCCAACTGCCAATTTATATCAGATATCTTTCGCTCATTCAAGAGATTAATCAAAATCTGTGAATCAGCTTCACATATAACCTTTCTCCATCCCAAAGCAAGGGCCCTCTCAATAGCATGAAGAATTGCTAGACCCTCCATGAAGTTAACAGTCTTCACCCCCTCATGTATAGAGAATAGAAAAATCACCGAACCAGCTGAGTCCCTGCCAACCCCACCAATTCCAGCAGGCCCAGGATTTCCCCTAGAAGAACCATCAGTATTGATCTTTAAAAATCCATTGGGAGGAGGTAACCACCTTCCAACCCGTTGGACCCTCTTTTTCCCATGCCTACAGTTCCTAGAACTGACAAAAGATGAATGAATTTCTTGAAGACCTAGTCTGGCCACCAACTCAGCATCACCTCTCTCCAAGGGGAAAACCACATCACATTTAGCTAAAACAGACTCCTGCACCATTCCAAGCATACGCATCCAAACTTGCCGACCCACCAACTTCTGATCACGAAAAATTTGCGGTTCCGCTCCAACCAAATCTGCCAAAGCAGAAAGGTAGGGCCCACGAACCAAACTTCCTGCAAAAAGGAAGCCATAGAAGGAGGTCTTCCCATACTATCCCAGAATTCAACCAAAGAGCACGCATGAATACAGGGAAGCTTCCACACCTCCCACCACCAATGCCAAAGCTGCACAACAAAGGGGCACCGAAAGAACAAATGTGAAGAATCCTCTTCCGCTCCCCCACACAAAACACAAATTGAAGGTCCTTGAAATCCCCGTTTACGAATGTTATCCCAGGTCAAGCACCTATTCCAAGCCAAAGTCCAAACAAAGCAGTTGCATTTAGGCCACGAGAGTTTATTCCACACCCTTTTCCACCAATGAACCTCTGCCCCAGTTAGCTTCTGAGCCAATAACACCTGATAACCAGAAGCAACAGAGTAAACCCCCTTAGGATTATGGGTCCAAGCAAGAATATCTTCTTCCAGAAGAGAACTACAACTCCTACTATGAAGAATCTTGTGAAGCTCAGCACTTTCTTCCGCAAGTCCCAAATCTGGCCACTCTGCGGGATCCTTCCAATGAGCTACCTCCAACTGACCAAAAGAAGCAACAGACTTGAAGTCACTCACCCTAGCCCAGCCAGCCTCGAGAAATCTTTGGCACAAAGGAAGTAGATTGGGGAACTGAGAAGTAAGTGGAGGGAATCCATCCCAAGAATCTGACCAGAAGAGAGCTTCAGTTCCTCGTCTACAGATCCAAAATAAACCTTCCTTAATAAGCTTTGCACCCTTCTGAAGAGTATTCCAAATCACTGAACCTTTCCCCTCAAGAGGGTAACGAGGAAGATCCTGCCGTGGAATCCCCGGGAAATACTTATGAGATAATATCCTGGCCCACGGCTGATCCTGTTCCACACACCATCTCCAAAATAGCTTAGCAGCCACAGCCACTCCAGATAACGCAGACTGTCGAAGACCAAGACCACCAAATTGCTTTGGGCTGCACACAACATCCCACCTAACCAGGCTCCACTTGGAAGAAGCCAAACTCCCCGCCCATAAGAACTGCCTTTCAAGAGAATCCAACTCCCTCAGAAAACCCATCGGAGCCACCTGAAGCATACATCTGTAGGTAGGGAGAGCCTGCACCACCGACTTGAGAAGCTGAACCCGCCCCGCAAAAGACAACCATCTGTGGGTCCAATGATTAACTTTTGCACGGAGCTTATCAATAATATTCTGCCAAGAACCCTTGGGAAGATGGCGAACAGAAATTGGGAAACCCAGATAAGTCAAAGGGAGAACCCCTATCTGAAACCTTAAGATATTAGCAATTCTTCTCTGTATGGGGCTCGGCGTGTTGAAGAAGAATATGGAAGACTTCTCCTCATTAATCAATTGTCCTGAAGCAACAAGATATATGTCCAACACCTGCCTCAAGTTAGTAGCTTCCCTAACAGTAGCCATCCCCATCAGGGCAGTATCATCAACAAACTGCAAATGAGATTGCGGAGGCAAGTCTCCACCCCATCGCCAACCTTGAATGATGCCAAGCTCCACCCTTCTTTTCAACAAACGACCAAGGCCTTCCACAAGAAGCAGAAAAAGATACGGAGAAAGAGGATCCCCTTGGCGCAAACCCCTAGAGGCACCAAAAAGTTCAGAATGATCTCCATTTATCAAAACTGAGAAGGAAACAGATGTGACACAGCTCATGACCCATTGGATCCACTCCTCACCAAAACCAAAAGCAACAAGGATCTTCTGCAAAAAAGACCATCTAACCCTGTCATAAGCCTTAGCCATATCCAGCTTAATGAACATAGCCTTCTCATGGGAGTTGTCCATGGAGTGGATGGTCTCCGTAGCAATGACAACCCCATCAAGAATCTGTCCGACCTGCCACAAATCCACTCTGTTCCTCCGAAATCAACACTTTAAGCCACTTCTTCAGTCTCTCAGCCAATAACTTTGAGATGATTTTATAAGCCACATTGCAAAGAGAGATAGGCCGAAACTGAGATAACCTATCAGCCCCTTCACACTTGGGTATGAGAGCAAGGAAGGTGGAGTTCAGAGCACGAAGCATCTGTTTATTCCTTTGGGACTCAAGGACAACAGCCAGAAGATCCAACTTTATGATATCCCAGAATTCCTGAAAAAATTCAATCGGGAAACCATCAGGACCAGGAGCTTTACCCTTCTTCATCTGAAACACAATCCCCTCCAGCTCATCAAGAGAGATATCTTTCATCAAATACTCATTCGCCTCCCTGGAGACCAACTGAGGAATACAAGAAAGAACCTGTGCTTCCTCAACAGAGCCCCCTTGTGAATCCTCCCTAAATAAAGTAGCAAAATACTGAGATGCCTCAGCAGATATTTCTTGAAATGAGGCAAGACGTTCACCCCTATCATTCACCAGAAAAGGAATGGAATTACCATGCCTCCTATCCTTCACAGAATTGAAGAAGAAGGCGGTGTTTTTATCACCTTCCTGTAACCATTCAACCCGGGCCTTTTGCTTCCAATAGATTTCTTCCCGCAATTCAAATTCCTCAACCACTTTCAAAGTCTTAGCCTCCTCCCTTAGAAGATCCTCAGAGGCCCCATTCTCACGAATCAACCGCGTAATATTATTCAACTCCTCCTGTGCGGCAACCTTAGCATGAAAGATATTACCAAAACATCGCCGATTCCACCTTTTAAGCTGATATTTGACAAACTGAAGAAGCTTGGAGAATGTGTACATTGCCGTACCAAAAGTTGGTCTACCAATCCGCCACCACTCAGCCACATAATCATGAAGAGTGGGATCCCGTAACCACATAAGCTGGAACTTGAATGAGGGAGACCGAGGCCCCCGTGCAGAGATAATACTAAGCTTAATAGGCCAATGATCAGAACCTCTCCAATCAAGAATTTCAGATCGAGTGGACCATAAGTTTCCAACCCAATAACAGGAAACCAAGAAACGATCTAGCCTCTCAGCAACACAACTCTCACCAATTCTCCTATTATTCCAAGTGAAGCGACCATTACTAGGTAGAACATCAATAAGATTTAATTCAGAAATGCTATCTCTGAATAACAGAGCAGAAGGCTCCAACCTAGGAATTCCACCTCTTTTCTCAGACAATTCCACAATAGCATTAAAATCGCCAGCCATAACCCACTGATGGTAAGGAGCTAAGCTACGAAAAAAACGAAGATGGGACCATAGAAGTTGTTTACCCAGAAACTCAACAGGAGCATACACATTAGAGAGGAGAATACACTCACCAGTCTCATACCAAGAGGCGACAAGGGATATAGAGGATCTAGAGGACATCCACCATAGGGGGAAAATCTTCCGAGGGTTCCAAAAGCAAGCCACCCCTCCAGAAGCACCAAGAGCCCCCACACACTGGCATTCACCATATTTCCACAGCTTAGGAGCCATGGCCAACATATTATCTATAGATAATTTAGTCTCCTGAAGAAAAAGAACATCCGGAGAATGATTCCTAACCAAATCACGAACAGCTTTTTGTCGAGGGCCACTGTTCAAGCCCCTTACATTCCATGAGAGAACAATCATTTCTGGGGGCATGAAAATGTGAATCAAGAGTCTTGACTGACCCTGACTCCACCAAAGTTTCCCCAGTTAATTTAATCTTCTCCATATCCTTTTTCCTTCCCAGCTTGGAAGTCCTGTCACCAACCCCTTTCTTCAGTTCATTTTGCTGAATACCTAAAAGAGAGGAGGCCAAAGAGCTCTTCCCCACATCCTTGCCACCTTTCAGAGGCAATGGGGAGCCACCTCCACCACTCTTCGAAGCTCCAATAGAAGATTCTTGTTCAGTCTGGACAATCAATTGTTGATCTGTATCCATCTGCCCAACCCCAATCTCCTGCACAACCTGCATGGCCTCCAATGGTGGCCCATCCTGTCCTGTACCCAAAGTTCCCTGATCCAAGTTCAACAACCCTGGATTCACTTCCTCCTGGCTGAGATCATCCAGCACCTCAAACCTATTAAAAGTTTCATCATCCTGCCTCTCCCTCAAGGTCCGCTTCTGGCCCCGATTCCTATTGCGAGCCTTAACAGGGACATAACCATCATCTCCATTACCATCACCCGGAATAGGCTCCTTACCATTATCAGTCCTAGGAGGATTACGAGAAGGCTGAGAAGGTTGGGGCACCATAGGCTTAGCCCTAGGGCACCTACACTGCAAGTGACCATATTCATGACAAAGACGACACCGAAAAGGTAGGGTTTCGTAATCTAGCTGTTGAACCCAAGTATATGATCCAGCACTCACTTCAACAGAATCTGGTAGTGGCTTGCTTAAATCAATTTCTACATAGATACGAGCAAAAGTCATTACCTTTTTATACTGCGTCTGTTGTGAAGACCCAATAGGTTTACCGAGCATTGAAGCCACCAAATGCAACACATCATCCTGCCAACACTCAACTGGAAACCACGGCAACCGAACCCAAACTAGAATCCGACTCGGTAATGCCTCAGTCGGGTTGAAGCCAGCATGCCATGGCTTGATAAACAAACCCACCTGGTTATAAAAATAGGGGCCACCCTCGAAGACCTTATTCCGATCTGCCATGCAATCAAAAGAGACCATAAAAAAGTTGTTCGCAAGGAGCCTAATCTCCATCTCCCCCTCCGGCATCCAAGTCCGTTGAGCCAAGGATTCCAAAAAATGCAGCGAGACTCTCAAGCCCATGAACTTGCAATAAAAAGAGTGCCTTGAATAGTATTCAATATCATCTGCAAGCATTTCCATCGGGATAATCAGCTTCAGTCGCTCTTTGCATCTTTCCAAACACCCATTAATCTTCGTAATTCGGGAACCATTAACCGATCCTAGATCATTCATCTCCATCTCTGAAGAAAATAGCGTATTATCAAAAACATTCACTCCATGCGCCGAAGGCTTCGAACCAAATGCTGAACGGAAATCCAATTTGGGGCTAACCCCAGATGTTTCCCCACCTGGCATAGCAAAAAACAAGATCCCCAGCAGGCATGCAAACCCCCAGGACACTTTAGCAAGAAATGGAAAAAAGAAAAGACCCCAAGGGCAGGATCAAAACCCTTCCACCCACAAGCCACCCAAACAGTAGCAAGAAGGCCTCGGAAAGAAAAAAAACCCACCACCGACCGATGGCTTCAAAACTTCCCTGAAGCGAGCAACACCACAGAGGAACGAGCTAGAGACTGATTAAGCTAAGCAACTTGCAAACAGCATAGCCCTCTTCAACCCCAATTAAAAATTTATGTCAAAATAAATTAAATAATCAACACAAAAAAATATATTTTAAAATACTCAAATGATGCAAATCTACTAAAAATATTTGGATTTAACTTGATTTCTTATTGCAATGATTTCTTTATCAAAGACCCACAAAAAATAAAAATAATGTAATGATTAGCATTTGTCAAACATTTAAAATAGGTTCTAACTACAATTTTCTTAACTAAGAACTATCCTCAAAAAATAGTAAAAGTAAAGAGAAGGGTAAAATGTTTTTCTTGATACAAAAAGTGGTAAAGTTCAACCTAACAAAAATTGTAGAAATCTAAGAAAATAATATTGATAAATATCCCTTTGACATGGTAATGAATATGAACATTTAACTACAAAATATAACTTTAAAAATGAAAAGTAGTGACATATATTCCTCCCCGCCAATTGCTTGTATACAAAAATGCAAAGTATTGGAGGAGAGGAGAAAAATATTAACACATGTAAGAATGATAAAATATAACATCATGTTATAAGAATTTAAGGGAATGGTTTTGTTAGAGTAAAAGTTATTTCCTAATTAACTATTTTTTTAATTATTAGGTTATTTTCCCTCTAATTACTTAAGCTTACTTAGGTCATGTTATTTTTATGTCTCATGTCATAGGATGAGGACACATGTCATGATCTTGTTTTATCCTCACCTAGGGTTTCTAGGTTTGTTATCCTTTTATGAGGATTCTCTATTGTACAATCATTAAGATGCACATGTTAATTATGATTCATGTTGTTTTGGATCAATAGCTCTTGGCCTCCATAACTTTGCCATTCTCTCTTTTTGTGATAGGTGTTTGATTGTAGGTGATCCTTGGGAGCTATGGAGTTGATTTCTCTCAACTTCAACATGGTATTAGAGAGCTCCAAACCTATAATCCCCTCTCCTTTTTTTGATATTTTTTTTCCTTGAGCTATCATTCAATGCATCTTGGCTAAAACAAAGTCTTCCATTGGGTTCAAAGAGTTCAACAAAGTTAGATTTACCTTTTGTTTGTCTTGATTTGGACTCCAGAGGTCAGATCTACAAGGGGTTGAAGCAGTTGTTTTTTTCCCCACCTTTGGTCGCATGGGTGACCAACACCTAAGCCAGGGGGGCTAATTTTTTTTGGCTTTTTTTAGCAACAATTTTAAATTTGGAAGATCTCCAAATTTGGAGGTTTTTTTGCTAAATTTGGTAGAGGTGGCCTTTTTCAACCCTACCCCTCTTTGAACTAGGATTTTCAATTTTGTACTTCATTTTCTAGAGGCAATATCTTGTCCATACGATGGTATTTTCAATGCATTCTTTTTGAAATGGGATAGAATTCAGCGCTCTTTGTAGTGGTGTAGGTGGTTTCCAATTTTGGCTTTTAATTTTTTCTAGAAATCATTTTTCTCAGCATTGTTGTGCAATCCTTGTTTTGGAGACTTTGACAGGCCATATCTTTTGCATCTAGACACTTTTGAGACCGATTTTTGAAAGTGGATAATTTTTCATGTACTTCATCATGGTGCTATCAGTTTCCTCTTTTCCTATTAGAGAAATGTATTTCAGTATGTACTATTTTTTGGACATTTTGAGCTTCCATTGTAAGCACTTCTTATATGTAAACATACTGAAATAAAGTGCCTCAATATTGTACATGTATTATTGGGATCTTGCACATCTTATTGTATCTCATTGTACTCACACTATGATATATAAAGTGTCATGGGGGGTTTGTGTAGCCCTTTTGTTTTACCTTCACACATTTGCTAAGTGAGTGTCACTTCCACGATAGTAGTGAATCTTGGTGATTCTTGCCTCATGTGCGTGTGCCTTAGTTTGCACACCCTTTTATTTGCAAGTAATTTCATGTGCACGTTCAAATATTCTTGATTCTTCTTCATGCACTACTTCTTGGCATTTAGTTTCAGTGGATCTATCTTAGCTCTCCCTTGTCAACATTATGGGGGGGGGGGTTCTGCTGTTGGTGCTAATGATTCCTTGGTTTCACATTGGAGTGAGCTATGTATACAATATTTGTTTCTATGTACTAGGAAGATGCAATGGTTAGTTACCCATGCATTTTGGTGAGATGGAGCATTTACCATATGGAAACTATTGCATTCTTGTTTCTAGAGGTGATCTTCCATTTTCACTTGATTAGTGTTCTTCAAACTTTTGGTACCCATGTCATCTGCATCTTTGAGTTACAAATGTTTTTCCTTTGTTTTCCATCTAATTTGAGTAGTGTCATTAAGGACATTCATACAAATTTTTATCATCTTGTTCATGATCTTCATCATCTGTTTCAGAGGAGGTTCTTATTTCAACATTATAGCAATAGTGTTTGCATCTTCTTCATGATCCATTGGTGTTCTTCATGTTCATTCTTTCTTCCTATTCTTTTTGAGACATTGTTTTGGAGGCTTCTTCAGTCCTTCACTTGTATTTATCTCTTTTGGAGAGGATTTTTCTCCCACATGGGTTTTCTCCTTTTCTCTGGTTTTGAGAGATCTTTTGTTTGTACATGGGTACCTCACCAGACTTTGTTTATTAGGATCCATCATGCATTCATCTTTATATTTTTTAGCTTCTCCCTAAGTTTCACTTAAGGGGGGTCGTTAGAGTAAAAGGTATTTCCTAATTAATTATTTATTAGTTTATTCATTCAATTTGTTCAGTGTGACTTCTCTGCTTTGTTTTAACTGCCAAATTAATTTTAATTGAAATGTTGAGTCATTGGTATGTTGAGAAAAATGGGTTGATTCATTTTCAATATTTTTAAAAAAAGGTGAAAGAGGGGTCCCTGCACTTATATAAGATGAAGAAGTAATAATAGAGAATGGACTTGAGTTTGGAACATGGGTAAAGGAATGCCAACACAACCAAGAGAGGAAGGCTTGCTAGGTAAAAGAGAGGTGACCAGGGGTTGCGTGGGAAGGTAGAAAGATAGAAGTTCTTGTAGAGGAATAAAGAGGGGGAGGCAGAGAAATAAGAAGCCACGAAGACATGGAGAGGAGGATTGTAAAGGATAAAAGAAAATAAATGCTGAGTAAAGAAGAGTGTCGGGGGCTAAAAATAAATGATACAAGGAGAATAAAAAATAAAAATAAAAAAACTACATGAAATAGAGGATAATGAAGATCAAAGGAGGGTGGATGACAAAGGAATAAAGGATTATTAAAAAATAAAAATAAACTTGCATATTGCATATTGCATAATGTATATTTCTTGTGAGTTGTGGAATCAATACAAATCAATGAATTGTCTCTGAGTTTATGGTGTCATTTAAAATTAAGTAAAATTTGTGATTTGTGCTAGCTACTTATTTCATTGGTCTGATAAGACACTTAAAAGAAGACCTGCATTAATTGGTATTAGAGCTTGGATTGTGATGGTCTTGAAGAAAACCTTGAGAGTTATTTTTGTGGGTGAGTGAAAAGGAAAGAAGACGTGCAATTGTAGAGGGTAATCAACATCATGCAAAGAGAATGTGGGTGAAGAGGGCCACAAAATGGTGATATGGTAGTGTAGACACTTAAAATTGTCTTGAATGATATCATACACCTGAATAAAGTTTACTAACATCATTTCCTCTTTTAACCCATCCTCTTTTTGCTTAATTAATTGAATTAGTCCGGCTAATTAGTTAATTGCATCACTTTCATCTATTAACCTAACACATCAAATTAGGTTAATTCCCCCCTTTTTCACGCTAACATTTCATCTCATTAGATTAAATAAATCAATGTATTTAATTTAAATCCCTATGTCATCTTATTTAATTAAATAACCCTAAGTTATTTAATTAAATATCATCTCACCTTTCCCCTTTCATTAATTTAATGAATATCACTTTATTCCTCCAAATCCCCTAATTGTGTAATTAAACCTTGTTTAATTAACAATTGATCTAATTTTCCTCCAAAAGGAGAATATTCGCTCCCCTTTTGCATAATTAAACTTTGTTTTAATTAGAAAATTTATCTATTTTCTCACCCATGAGTATTCTAAATAATATTATTTCTCCTCCAATCATTTGAAAAAGAGATATTCTCACTTGGCTTCTTGAACAAGCTAAACTTATGACCTCTTGAGCAAGTCACTTGGTGACTTGTGTGTGCAGGTCAAAAGTTTGTTTGTTTGGAACAAATGAGAACCCTTGATTAAATTCTCATCTTACATTCTCATCCGTTGATGAGAATCCATGATCCATGCCTCCTATTTCCTCCATCCTTGACCGTTGATTGATCTTTTTGATCTCAACCCTTCATTTCTCATTTGCTCTCCTATAAATAGAACACTATTTGGAGGCAAATGGATCCATCTTTCAATTGCAAATTTACACTATTGAATTCATTCATACTCACACTCATAATTAACTCACTTTTAGCATATTTTAGTTCATTTTTAGTTGCATATTAGTTTTAAGCTTCCATTAATGGCTCCCATGCATCCATCTTAGCTTGTTTATAAATTAGGGTTTGAATATTTTAGCTTAAATATCACTTAGATTATCTTAGCAATTGCATATTTAAATCAATTTTAGCATAAAATTATGTTAATTTAGCTTGCATCATATTCAATTTAGCATAAATCATGTTTTCATCCATTTATCACAATGGTTTCATCT